>CAUYLG010024537.1:0-51086 GCA_963573385.1 Cacajao melanocephalus | reverse complement strand
TCCATTGTTAAGCACAATTATTGGCATAAAAGAGGTTTTTAATACCCATTTTTAGACTGCATTCTAGCCTGGGCAATAGAACAAGAATCCCGTTCTCTCTCCCTCTTTCTCTTCCTCTTTCTTTCTCTCATACATTCTTTTCTTTCTTTCTTTCACTCTCACTTTCTTTCCTCTCTTTTTCTTTCTTTTAAAAATAAAAAAAATAAAAATAATAAAAAAAAAAAGATATACAAACTGGGGCTGGGCGCAGTGGCTCATGCCTGTAAAACTAGCACTTTGGGAGGCTGAGGCAGGTGGATCACCTGAGGTCAGGAGTTCAATACCAGCCTGGCCAACATGCTAAAACCCCGTCCCTACTAAAGATACAAAATAATTAGCCGGGCATGGTGGCACATGCCTGTAATCCCAGCTACTCGGGAGACTGAGGCAGAAAAATCACTTGAACCTGGGAGGCAGAGGTTGCAGTGAGCTGAGATGGCACCAAGGCACTCCAGCCTGGACGACAGGGTGAGACACTGTCTCAAAAAAAAAAAAAAAAATATATATATATATATATATATATATATACACCCATATGATTGATATATATACTAGCACTCTAAAGCAGATACATCTATAAAAATGTTAAATTAATATTTGGCCTAAATCATCTAGCAATTAGTTATTAAAATAAAAGTGTAAGGAAATGATCAAGGCAGATGCTGAAACCAGAACTTCAAACCCAAGAGAAACTGAGATGGCCAGAGAAGTATCAAAGTAATAAATAAAATAGTTTTAAAAGGGAAATATTCATATTTTCCTTCAGTAGAGGACACCTAATGTGGAAAGATGTGAAAGTGAAGACACATACATTTACCAATATGCTGTTGAAAAACTTCTGAAGTAGCTGAACTCAATAACTAAAAATGATTACAGGAATTCACTGATAGATTTATGTTATATCTGCAACAGAGAATAAAAAATAGAATTAGTATTTGTCTTTAAATAATAAAGTCAAAAGGTGGAAACTAATTGAGATTTTTAAAAATTACAGGTTGAGTGGCTGATGAAGCAGAAAGTGGGGATTGTAGAGCTTAGTTTGGGACTTGCCAGTCTGGCAGTGTTCATGATATATTCACATGCAGACATCTAGAAAGTAGTTGGACAAAACAGGTTGAGGCCAGGGGCAGACATCATTGTAAATAAAACCAGTGGAATGGATAAGACTGTAGAAGGAGTTCTGCAATTGACCAAATGTTTGTGTTCCCCCCATACCCACATATTCATACATTAACATCATAACCTCCAATATTAGGAGGTAAGGGCTTTGGGAGGATCAGGAGGATGAAGCTGTCATGAATGGGATTAGTGACCTTATAAAAAGGGGCTCCAGAGAGCTCTGGTATCCTCTTTCTGCCATGTGAGGACACAATGAAAAGATGGCAGTGTGTAACCCAGAAGAGGGCCCTCACTAGAACCTGGCCATGCTGGCACCATGATCTCAGACTTCCAGCTCCAAGAACTGTGAGAAATAAATTTCTGTTGTTTTAAAGCCACCTAGTCTGTAGTACTTTGCTATAGTGGCCTGAACTGACTGAGACAAGTTCTGTAAGATAAGAAACAGGCAAAGAATGGAGCTCCATGTTATACCAACAGTTAAATTGCAGATGGTGAAAACTTACCTCATTAAGGAAACCAAGAAAGAACTGGCCTTCAAGAGGAGAAGCAGGAGTGTGTAGAGTCATGACATCTAAAGTAACAGATATTTTCAAGAAAAAGGAAACAGCCAAAAGTATCAAATGCAAAAAGAGGAGCAATATGTCATATTGTGAGGCAGGAAAGGAGGTAAGAATGAACAAAAATGCATAGAAGTTTATAGTTATAATTTGAAGCTACAGAGTTCATATCTTAGAGCCTCTATATCCTGTGTGAAGTGAGATGCAAGATTTCATAGAAACATACCTATGTCTAAGGATCAAACACAAGAGCAAAGCAGAGATTTGAAAACTGGTGGCCAGACGTGGTGGCTCACACCTGTAATCCCAGCCCTTTGGGAGACCAAGGCAGGTGGCGCTTGCCTGTAGTCCCAGCTACTTGGGAGGCTGAGGCAGGAGTATTGCTTGAACCTGGGAGGTGGAGGCTGCAGTAAGCTGAGATCTCGCCACTGCACTCCAGCCTGGTGACTGAATTATACTCAATATCAAAAAAAAAAAAAAAAAAAAGAAAGAAAGAAAATCAGCATCAGAGATATTAAACACACACACAAAAATAGTAATAAAAGTTCTTATATCTATAAAAATGGGGGTATTGTGAGATATGTATTCTTTAATAGTGTACTGCAGTTAAAGCTCTCCTACACCCAGCACTTTGGGAGGCCAAGGTGGGTGGATCACGAGGTCAAGAGATCGAGACCATCCTGGCCAACATGATGAAATCCCGTCTCTACTAAAAATACAAAAATTAGCCGGGCATGGTGGCATGCGCCTGTAGTCCCAGCTACTCGGGAGGCTGAGGCAGAAGAATCGCTTGAACCCAGGAGGTGGAGGCTGTGGTGAGCTGAGATCTCACCACTGCACTCCAGCCTGGCGACAGAGCAACACTCCGTCTCAAAAAAAAAAAAAAAAAAGGTATCCTACAGTAATGATAAATGTTAAAACAAACAAAAAAATCTAAGGCTGTCATTATTGTTCAGATTATATAACAGCCTAGCACAGTGGCTGGCACATGGTAGCAACGCAATAAATATTTGTTGAATGACTGAAGAAATAAATGGAACTAGGGGACATCATAAAAATATTTTAAGAAGAAACTGGGACAGGTTTTGCTGTCAATGTTTATAATAAAGAATATATATTCCAAATAAACACTTAGAATCATACACCTATATTTAATATATGGGAAAATTCCTACTTGATAGGTAGAGACACATTACAAGGTCTTATTAAAACCTGATCAAAACCCATCAAAAATGTCTTGCAGACTCTAATTGTCTATGAATCATGATGCAAAATGGTTTAATTCCAAAGTCTCAGAAAATAAAATGCATTTTCAAAACAGATTTATCAGGAATAAAGTTTAGGCAGATAATGCAAGAAGGTGATAATGCAAGAAGGTAACAATGCAATAATAATAGTAATAGATGCCTAACATGTTAATTGCGAGAAACATTCCTTTAGAAACTCATTGCAACATTTTATTGCCATAAATGTGTATTATTTTTATATTACAAAAGAAAAATTTCTTTCAGCTCTTTTTGGAAAAAATTTCAAATGTACAGAAAACTTAAAAGAATAGTATTACAGGGCCAGATGTATCTGGCCTATAATCCTAGCAGTGCAGGAGACTGAGGCAGGAAGAGCGCTTGAGGCCAGGAGTTTGAGATGAGCTAGGGTAACATATTAAGACCCCATCTCTACAAAACATTTTACAAAATTTAAAAAAAAATAGCATTACGAACAATTACTATATACTTCATCTAGATTCTCCAATTGTTTTTCTTCCCCCATCGTTAATATTTTTCACATTTTCTTTATTTCTGACTCTATTTTTTTCCAAACTAGTTAAAAATTGAAGACATATTTCATCCCTAAACACTCCTTCTTCATAAAATAAGGAAATGAACATTAATTAAATTAATTACCATTAATTCAAAAGTATAACTTGATATACAGGCTATATTTAAATTTCCCCAATTGTCCCAAAAATATCTCTTGCAGTTTATTTTCTTATCCAGGATTCAGTTGTTTCATGCATTGTATCTGGTTCTTACACCTCTTTAATCTTTTTTTCTTTCTTTTCTTTGAGACAGAGTCTCGCTCTAACACTAGGCTGGAGTGCAGTTGCACAATCCTGGTCCACTGCAAACTCCGCCTCCTGGGTTGAAGCAATTCTCCTGCCTCAGTCTTTCGAGTAGCTGGGCCTACAGGCGCGTGCCATGACGCCCAGCTAATTTTCGTATTTTTAGTAGAGACAGGGTTTCACCATGTTGGCCAGGATGGTCTCGATCTCTTGACCTTGTGATCTGCCCGCCTTGGCCTCCCAAACTCCCTGGATTACAAATGTAAACCACCTTGTCCAGCCTTAATCTCTTTTAATCTAGAATAATCCCCTTGCTTGACCTTTTTTGCTCCTCATAATATTGCATTTTTAAAGAGTTCCAGTGATTTCTCTTGTCCCACATTCTGGATTTGACTATGTCCTTATGGTTATACTCAGGTTAAGCACTTTTTTTGGCCCAAATACCTCCACTACATAGGTGATGCCTCCCACAAGCACTTATATAATGTTGAATTGTATCCTTGTTTGTGATGCTAAATTTATCAGCTTGAGGTGACAGCCACATCCCTCCATTGTAAAGGTACTCATCTCCCTTTGTAATTGATAAGGTTTGTGTAGTGGTACTATGAAGCCATGAGACTGTCCTATACCCCAAAAGCCTTTTACTAAATAATACTTTAAGTGACTCTTGATGGTTCTGACCTGTAGTAATTATCATATAGGTGGATTGCAAAGGGTGATTTTTCTAAATCCATCATTCCTTTTCTCTATAGTAGCTAGAATTCATCCTTAAAAGAAACTTCACTTCCTACCTTTCTTTAAACACTTTTCTTTCACACACTCTCTTTCTCTCTCATCACTATGGATTTATGGATTTTAAAAAATTAAATACATTGCAACCTATTCCTGTCATTATTTTTTTTTATCTTCCTTATTGTCCCATTTTGGACCAATGAGGGTCTTGGAGTTGGCTCCTTTTAACATGACCTGGTAGTCTTTAATAAAGTCCTTGCTCTCAAGGCTCATCATATGCAAGCTCAATTTATACATTTCTTGCTCCAGATCTGGAATCAGGCACTTCTCAAGGGAGCCCTGGTTACTTTTAGTGGAGAATGGTATTTCAAAATCAAGATGCAGGCACCAGGTGTACTTATTGTTACTCCTAAGCCCCCCTTTCAGCGGGCAGAGCTAAGAATACATGAATACACACACACACACACACACACACACACACAGTCTTTCTCTCTCTCTCTCCCCCCTATGTTCATATTGCTACCTCAAATTCAAATAGGACTTCCTAGAGGCTGCTTGTTTGTTTTCCAGTAGTTGATCATATCAGTGTGGGATCAGACTTAGCTAGGCAGTCCTGGCTGGCTGGTGGGACTCTCCAGGGTCTATTATAATAGAATGCAGAATTCGAGATAGAAATGCTGGTTGGAAACAAACTTGTGTCTGGGGAAGAAAGGGTCAGACCTAGCAGTAAAGCTCTGAACAACTGAAGCAATGCTCAGAGCGGTGCCTCTCACCTAGATTTGTTTTCCAGCTTCCTGTGAATACATGAATGCCTTAGGGCAAAAGGGGATTTTGAATAAAACCTAAAAGAGCTGTGTTGATTAAAAGGTCTGTAAGACTTCAGAATGCAAGATAATGCTGCCTTGATGCCCATATGGCACACTACAACACAAAAGTGAGGTATTCAGTTTTGGCTCAGAACACACACTGGCTTAGCTCATTACAGGCTGGAGGAACACTGTTTTGTGCAGAGGGTTTCAGCACATCAACACGGCCTGTGGCAGCACTGGGGGTCTGGGGGAGGTGCTCAGAAGACAGGCTGTGTCCAATGGCAAAGGACTTGCATCTATTTTTGAATGCAGTAGAGGCCTCAGAAGCTGAAAAAATCAGGTAAGGGCTTGTTCATTAGCACACTGTATTAGTCCATTTTCACACAGCTGATAAAGACATACCCCAGACTGCACAATTTATAAAAGAAAGAGGTTTAATTGGACTTACAGTTCCATGTGGCTGGGGAAGCCTCACAATCATGGCAGAAGGCAAGAAGGAGCAAGTCAAAGTATTACATGGATGGCAGCAGGCAAAGAGAGAGTCTGTGCAGAGAAATTCCCATTTTAAAAACCATCAGATCTTATGAGACTCATTTACTATCATAAGATTCATTCACTATCATGAGAACAGCGCAGGCAAGACCTACTCCCATAATTCAATAACCTCCCACCGGTCCCTCCCACAACACATAGGAATTCAAGATGAGATTTGGGTGGGGACGTAGCCAAATACTGAGATGTGTCTTGGTGATTCCTAGTAATAAAGAGGAGAGAAAGTTGACTGGTATAGAACCCTTTAAAAAAAGGTATGTGTGTGGCTACAGAGTAGCCAGTTTATTATTCTAAACACAACCTGTAGTGGTTTTAAAACATGGCTGCAAATTGTTTGACACTTTACTGAGAAGTGGGCTCTATATTCCCTGTCCTTGAATTTGAGCCAGGCTTAGTGATTTGCTTGTAATATAAAATGATGCAGCAGAAGTCATGTTGTGTGGCTTTGGATACTAGATTATAAAATTCAATACAGCTTTAACCTTGTTTACTGATACACTAACATTTGAAGCCCTGAGCTGCTTCATAAGAAGTCTGACTACTCTGAGGCAGCCATGCTAGGAGGAAGCTCAGGCCACATAAGATTATGTTTAGGTATTCTGGCTCACTGCCCCACCTGAGGTCCCACCTTCAACCACCACCCATGTCAGAAACTATGCCTCCAAAGCCTTTCAGTCCAACCACTGAGGCACTGAGTCTTCCCAGCTGAGGTCTCAGATGTCATGGGGCAGAGATAAGCCATCTTTGCTATGCTTGTCTGAATTCTGACTGAGAGGGTAATTTCATACTTTTTAGAGAGCAAAAGTATAATGTTTAATCTTCACAATGATAAAGTTAGGCAGGCTGGACTAGCATTATTGTAACCTTCATTTTATAGATTAAAAAACAACACAACAAACAGGGATTTAAGCTTACCGGCTTTGAGACTGTATAGCTAAGGTGTGGAGTGCTGACACTAAAATCCTGATCTTTGGACTCCAAAGTTTATGCTTTCTCTGTTGTTTCTCATCTGGATATTGTAGGATTGTAGAATGGCCTAAGGAATTAAAGTAGGATATATCCAGAATTTTAAGGCAAGGTCAGAAAATGTCGAATGAGCAGATGCTAAGAAGAATCAATATTAAATGGATGAGACCAGTCATCCTGTGGAGAAATAATCACAGAAGGTCTGAACTACAGATTGATGCTGACAAATAAGGCTAGAATTCAAAATGGAACCAATGGGAGAAAAAAATATCCTTGAGACTTTTAATATTATAAAGAAGTGTTATAATGATGTAACATTTTTAGCAGCTAATTTTTAAAAAATGAAATAGGACGGTTAGAGAATTAAAAATTCTTGCCAGTTGTGTTTTTGATGAATGGGTAATGAAAGGGGAAATGGTGCCAGGACTGGCTAATGGTGCTATTTCAGTCTGCTTCTAAGTATGTCTTTATAGTAAAGAAGGGTGCTTCAGATTAGTTTAGCTTGATGACATCATCTTTTGCAATCATTTACTCTACATTTACCAAGCCACCTTTTGATTTAAATTTCTTTCTTTTTTTTTTTGGAGACCGAGTCTGGCTCTGTTGCCCAGGCTAGAGTGCAGTGGCACAATCTCGGCTCACTGCAACCTCTGCCTCCCAGGTTCAAGTGATTCTCCTGCCTTGGGCTCCTGAGTAGCTAGCTGGGATTACAAGTGTGCACCACCACGCCAGGCTAATTTTTGGGTTTTTTTTTTGTTTTGTTTTTTGAGATGGAGTTTAGCTCTTGTTGCCCAGGCTGGCATGCAATGGTGCAATCTTGGCTCACCGCAACCTTCACCTCCCATATTCAAGTGATTCTCGTGCCTCAGCCTCCCAAATAGCTGGTATTACAGGCAAAAGCCACCACACCCAGCTAATTTTTTGTATTATTGGCAGAGACAGGGTTTCTCATGTTGGTCAGGCTGGTCTTGAACTCCTGACCTCAGGTGATCCACCTGCCTCGGCCTTCCAAAATGCTGGGATTACAGGCGTGAGCCACCACGCTGGGCCAATTTTTTGTATTTTTAGAAGAGACAAGGTTTCACCATGTTGGCCAGACCGGTCTTGAACTCCTGGCTTCAGGTGATCCACCCACCTCCGACTCCCAAAGTGCTGGGATTACAGGTGTGAGCCAACATGCGTGGCCTACAATGTTCATCTTATAGGTTATATATTTTCAATGTAGAGGAATATTAGTATTCTGATTCATCAAGCAGACTCACACACCATTCTTTACCTTGAGAGTAAGCATCAGCTCCCAGCCTTATGGTGAACCCAATCAATATGCAGACACCCTGTTTCAGAAGTCAGTAGGACAGTTGTTTTCTATTTCTTGAATCATCCAAAATACAATAAGGAGGTCGCTGGTGACTTCCCCCATCATGGGAAGTAGTACTAAAAGGCAGAATCCACTTAGCTTTTCATGACTAGGTTACTTCAGTGATTCACTTCAAGCCATTGGGAGCCCACAGTAATTGTTTCTCGTTCCCATTTCACTCCTTCTTAAACTTTCTTTTCCAATTATTTATTAATTTTATCAGATACGTATATTTTTAATAATGAATTGAATCCCATTCTGTAATTGGGCTTCTCAAAGATAATTGACCTCTTCTCTCCCAATTGTTTTCATGCAGAGTTTGCAGAGAATGCTTGGAATGTTCTGTTCATGAAAGGCACAAAGTACATAAAACATTTTGAGTGATTTTCTTCAAAATAAAAATGATTAGTTTTGATGCTTCAGATGTCCAGAATGCTATGTGCCTTATACAGGCCTTGCGGCATGGAAAGTGCTCAACTGATATTGTTAAATGAATCTGGAAAACGAAAAATACACGAAAACATTTTATTCCTCAACAATGAAGAAAAAGCTTTTAGATTTCCATTTAGACTCATTTTAACTGGCCGAATTCTTCAATGAAAAGGAAACAAGCGTCGCACTGCTAATTTAGCTGTTCCTAAATATATTTCCATCAAATTCTGTTTGGCTGTTTCAACCTCGGGGTTGAAGTTCTTATTTTTATGACACGGAGACGTTCATTGCAGTGGAAATATCAAGCAGCATGAGCTTCCCCGCCTTCCTCCCTCTAGGATTTCAACTTCTCCTCCTCGGACACGAGCCCTGCTCTTCTAGTAAATCCAAAATTACAGAACAGGCTGAGGACGGAGGAGACGAGAAGAAAGTAGGAAATTGGAGCCATGGAAACGGCGGAGCGGAGGCAAAGTGTGAGAGCGCGGGTAGTTAGGAGGGAAGGAACCTTCCCCTGACGACGGCGCGAGGGCGCTCCTCCGATTACGTCACGCACCGGGGTGACGTCACGACCGTGACACGCGGGTGACGCCGTTGCCGCGGCGACTTCTCGTCGTCTCCGCCCCCTTCCCCCGCTCCCCCCGCCCCACCGCCTAGCGTCCTTCCCCCTATCCCCTCAGGCTCGGCTGCGCCGGGGGCCGCGGGCCGGTACCTGAGGTGGCCCAGGCGCCCTCAGCCCGCGGCGCCGCCCGGGCCGCTCCTCCCCGCGCCCGCGCCTCCGCCTCCGCCTCCCCCAGCTCTCCGCCTCCCTTCCCCCTCCCCGCCCAGCAGCGGCCGCCCGGGCACCAGCTCTCGGTTATAAGATGGCGGCGCTGAGCGGTGGCGGTGGCGGCGGCGCGGAGCCGGGCCAGGCTCTGTTCAACGGGGACATGGAGCCCGAGGCCGGCGCCGGCGCCGCGGCCTCTTCGGCTGCGGACCCTGCCATTCCTGAGGAGGTGAGTGCCGGCGCCACCCTGCCGCCCTTCCGACTCCAGGCTCAGCGGCTGGATGGTGTTTATTTTGGAAAGAGGCAGCAGTGGGGGCTTGGTGCCCTCAGCCACCTTCTCAGTCCGGCTCCGCCGGCTGAGAGGTGGGCATCGCCCCCGCGTCCCTCTCCGTCATGCGGCGCCTTCCTACGTAAACACACACAATGGCCCGGGGGGTTTCCCTGGCCCCCACCCCAGATGTGGGGATTGGGGCAGCGGTGGTTGAACGGGAGGCGGGAGGCTATCAATAGGGGGCGAAACTCAGGGTTGGCCCGAGAAGGTCACGGCTGGCTAAGGTATCCAGCACTGCATCTCTTAGATGTGTTCGTTATTTGAGGGGTGGGGGCGGCGGCGGCCTCGAGGTGGAGGATATAGGTTAGCAGCCGGGGCTGGGACCACAGCCCGAGTTACTGTCGCGTGTAATTCTTACATGGTCGTGGGGATGATGGGGCGCATCATTTCCTCTCGCTACTCTCCCTGACTGCTCCCCTTTCAGGCCGTTGCCCTTTTTCACTTTTCTGTTTGGGGATTTCTCTTCACCTATTTTACCCAGCAGATGATTTTTATTTAGTCTTTATTTTTTCAATCCTGAATCGCAGTTTCCGATGCCTTTTCTGGTCTCTGGTCCTCTTTTCCTAATGTTTATCAGTGCTTTGTCGCTGATTAGTAACCCCCATCCCGTACCCATCTACCGCCCGCTCATTTTCCAGTTGTCGGACCTAGCTGCCTTCTAACCTCAGCTCCTACTTAAGAGCATTTTTGCACTTCTCTTACGCTGGTCCTCTTGAGGCCCTCTACTTCATCTCACCACTCCCTAACATTGTTGTCTGTTGTTATCTTCACAAATCCTCCCGGACACTTTGGAGCTACTTATTTTCTGAGCCCAGAAGCTGTCAAGATTCCATCAGGTTTCACTTGGCTCTTTTCGCCCTTGCACTACTGGCACTTTTTGGCTAGTCTTCCTTGTGCATTCACACACCTCTTTATTCCTACCCATTTTTATAGGTCTGATTGATTTCTTGGTGTTGTCCTCCTTTTTGTCCTATTTTTTTTCTCTTAGTTTTTCCTCTTCAGTCCTTGCTTCGTTTGGCCTGTTTTTGCATTACTCAGCCTCTTAGCACTGTGTCAGATTACTTACGTTTTGTCTTTTATTGCATAAAACTTATTACAAGTATTTGGTATTTTATTACATAAAACAATACACTTCATGCTTTACAAATAAAATATGGTATAATAATTGTGGCTTACAACTATTGATTAGGTAATGTGACTTATTCTGTTGACTTTGCTCAAAGTTCTCTTTCCTACCTACTACTAAGATCTTATTTCTCAATTCTCATAACGTTCCATTCTTATCTATGCAGTTTTGTTTTGTTTTGTTTTGTTTTTTTGCACCATCATCTTTAGAAATTCATTCAGTATGCTTGCTTTATTCAGTATCAGCTTGTTTATGATAATGTTTGTTTTCTACTCCTCTAGATAAAAATTATCTTTATCTACATGCCCAAAATGTGTTATCATCATTTGATCTGTTCTAAAATTTCTCGTTTTCAAGTTTCTTAAAATCATTCCACTTTCTAGTTTGTATTTCTGTTTAGATCAGTTTCCTCTAATGTCTGTTCCTCTATCCCAGCTTCTTGGATTCTAAGGAGAAAGCTCTTCTCTACTTCAGTTTCCTAGTTTATTCTGTTTGCCTTGTCTCCAGTTACCATTCATTTTGCCTTGTTTCCTGGCTTTTGGTACTTAACTTTCTGAAGCTTCCTCTTGTCTTCTCCACACCTCCACGTTCCTTCTTATTTATAAACATCTTTGTTTCCGTTGACATGGAAATTTATTTTTAGGATACATTGTTTTTAATGGATAAATACTAGGGGTCACATCTGCTGTCTGTTTTCTCCAGGAATCGGATATGCCTTTGTCTTAACCAGGCACAGGTGCCTTTGGGCTTTATTTTACTCTGTAATAGATGTATACTTTTGTTGAATTGTATCTCGTTTGAAGACTACTACGGAGTGAAACAATGAGTAAAGTAATGGGTTCAGGTTATGAAATTGTAATTCTCTGATTATAACCTTGTTTATATTGGGAACATTGTTTATATTGGGAACTTTGTTGCAGAGTTAATAGAACAGTTTGCAATTCTGTACAGAAGGCTTTTGTGGAATAAAGCTCTACCCTTCTATTTTATTTGAAAGGGCCAGATTATTTGGAACTCTCCTCTTGAAGATTCTAATTTAGTGAGAGTTAGGGCCATGGGTTTCTGTATTTGGCACATGTCTTGAGCAGTTTCCATGTACCAGTGCTTGAGAGCATCTAGGCTAGCTGAATTTAAGTATAAATTGCCAGTAATTGGAAAGCATATTCATAGCCCCTGAAACTATAAGGATACTCTAATTTTATTTGGTTAAAAGTAAAATGTTTCCCACTGTCCCCTCTACCCAGGTTTTAATGTTTAGTGGTGAACAGTAGTTTTCCCTCTATATTTTCTTCTGAACTGGTAATAAATGTATTTGGCTGGGAGGGTGACATATGATTAGAAAATGTATCTCTCTAATGTAAATATCAGCATTACAGATGATGACAAAATAAATTCCTCCAAGAAATAATTTTAAATTTGAAGATGTTAGTTCAGTGGAAACTGAAATGTACTGTGGTCTTTTATTTGAAGTCTTCATTATGTACACTTAAAGGGATCTCTTATTGCAAATTACATGGAAAGAATGAGAAGGTTTGCTTGTGTGTAATGACACATGTTATTCTGAAGATTTATTTTACCTGACAATAAAATATAAGTTTTTAAAAAAATAAATAAATAAAAGTTTTCCAGAGGGAGATTTCAGCTAAAAAAAAAAAAAAAGTCTAATTTCAAAGGGAAAGCAAGTTCATTATCAAAAATTAGAAAAATATAAGTACAGGTCGGGCATGGTGACTCACGCCTGTAATCCCAGCACTCTGGGAGTCTGAGGCAGGCAAATCACCTGAGGCTGGGAGTTCGAGACCAGCCTGACCAACACAGAGAAACCCCCGTCTCTACTAAAAATACAAAATTAGCTGGGCATGGTGGCGCATGCCTGTAATCCCAACTACTCGGGAAGCTGAGGTGGGAGAATTGCTTGAACCCGGGAGGCAGAGGATGCAGAGAGCCAAGATCGCACCATTGCACTCCAGCCTGGGCAACAAGAGCGAAACTTCTCAAAAAAAAAAAAAAAGAAAAAGAAAAATATAAGTACAAAAAGTAAAATCTCATCAGTAATTTTGCCACTAAGATATTATTACTATAAACGTTTTGGTGCATTCCATCTGTTACTTTTTTATGCTGTATGACATATGTAGTTTTGTATTTTTAAAAAACTTAATATAGTGAAACTTTTTGTGTGTTATTAGATATACTGTGATTTATTTAACCAATCATGTTTTTGGTGTGTTGTTGTTAATTTTTTACTGCTACCAAACATCTTGAACATAGGACGTAGATTTTAGTCTTCAAAATAGGTTGGGAAATGAACAAATTTCATGTCTTGTATTTGTAGTATTAATACTTTGTAGGTGCTCAAAATAGAATATTCTGTTAAATGACAGGTGCTTATTAAATATTTGTCAAATGAATGTACTTACACTTCTGGCATTAAACATTTACATCTGACCATTTATATTTACCTGATTCTTTTTCCCTATCGCCATATGGTATGATATAGTATATGGTATAATATAACCATATGGTATAATGAATACTTTTTTTTTTAAGTATGATACCAGAGTGTGATATTTATTAACTATTCTTCTTGTGCTGTTTCTGTAGAAGGGAGAGTCTCACAGTTGTGTTACAATTACAATTTTATTCTGTGTTCAAGATCTCTGATCATCAGTCTTAGTTAAACTGTTTAATTATAATGCATTGACTAGGGAATATTCTGGGATAGAATCTCCTTTATAATGAGGTCCACTGTGTTAAAATACATCTTTGTGAACCATGCCAGGTTGGATTGCATCATAACCCTGAAAAGTGATATTCCCATTAATGTAGGTGCTTGTGCAGTTCTGGCTATTACCATTAATACTTACCCGGATATATTCAAAGGTGCTCTTTTGGCAAAAATCGTAAAATATCTGTTTGTTATTTCTAGCATTCCGTTTTTATATTCTTTTCTTTCTCCTTATTTACTGAACTCCCTTCTTTAGGCATCCACTCACCCCTCTTTCTGTTTAGAATATTATCTGTCAGTCATTTATATATGTTGGCCATTAAAGGAATCAGTTGCCAGTAAACAGCTAAGAAAGGAATTTTGGACTGGGTGCTTGAATCCTTGAATGTAGTAAATGTGAGTGCAAACTTGATTTAATTGTACATGTGTTTGGATAATAGGCCAGAAAAATTACGTTAGGATAGCAGGCTAGAACAGTCTGACTGTTCTTGTTTTTCTATTCCTTGCTTTCTTGATTAGGATGAATAGGAGGTGGATCTGGATATAGCAGCTGGAAACCTATGTTCCATGAGTGATGGGGAAGAGAGGGAGAGAATAGGTTCCGTTTTTTGGCATTTTCTAAGACCTGATGCCCACCTTGTCAGATAATGCAGTGACTACTTTTGTGTTCTTCCTTTTCCCTTTTTCTGCCAATTGTAAAATTGTTTTTTCTTTCAGAACTGCAGAAGTGCATTTTGTTTCTTTGACTCTTTGATGTTGTTAATTTAGCTGAATACTTATTGAACATGTTGTGTTGTAATCCCCTTGTTTTATGAAATCCAGTATGGGCTAATCACCTTAATTTTCTGCTTCATATTGTCATTAAGATAAGCTTTTTTTAGCAGTAGCTCTTTCTAGATTTTGTCTTCATCAGAAGTTAAATTGTTTTAAGTCCTTTACTCATTCTCTTTGTCTATTTTACCTACATTGGTTATTCTGTAAAGTCAGACTTGGCAGCAGGCCTGGGAGTGGTGGCTCACACCTTGTAGTCTTAGCTACTTGGGAAGCTGAAATGGGAGGATCACTTGAGAGCAGAAGTTCGAGGCTGCAGTGAGCCATGATCACACCACTGCACTCTAGCCTGGCAACAGAGTGAGATCCTGTCTTCTGTCTTAAAAAAAAAAAAAGCTTTGGTTATAGAACTTCTGAATTCAAAATAGGCAAGGCTATTTGGGAGCTTTTCTGTTTTTTAAGGTGTTAAGTAGTGCTTTTTAAAATCATAGTGTTATAGATAACCATGTTAGTATAAGAAGAAAAACTATAGCCTCATTTGTTCCGTTTCTTTCTTACATTTTTTGTTTTTATTGCCATGTTTTATTTTTCAATTTCTTTTGGCTACCAACCTAATTCACTATTATACTTAATTATCATGATAATCAGAAGAAACTCTTTAATATAGTCTCTACCGTAACATGAAGCAATTATTATTTGTTCTCCCCTCTACCCTCTGAGATTATTTTTGTTTCCATGTTTTCTCTTGGGATTAAAAAAAAAAAAACCCAAAACTATTCTTATTCCTTCCCGTATCAAGACTATGCATATAGAGGGAAATTGATGCCCAGTAACTTCGTTTTCTGGGCCCTGGGAATGTAGAATATGAAAATTGATACAGAATAAAAAATTGCTTTGAACTCAATTAACTTTATATCTTCTGGAAGCTCTATAACATCAAATAAAACATCGTTTTTGGCTGGGCACAGTGGCTCACGCCTGTAATCCCAGCACTTTGGGAGGCCGAGGTGGGTGGATCACCTGAGGTCAGGAGGTCGAGACCAGCCTGGCTAACATAGTGAAACCCCATCTCTAAAAAAAAAAATCGTTTTCATTCTTGTGATGTAGCTGCAGTTTGTGATAGCACTTTTGGGACAAATGTACTATGAGATGGTGGTTTTCAAATTAAGCCAGAGCTCTAGGACAGTTTTTCAAAAACATTCTATTGCCGTAAGTAATAAAAATTTTAAATTTCACTAATACATAGGTGAAACTGTTTTTGTCTGTTTTGTACTTTTAAAATTTTCATCTAATAGTACGTGGCACATAGGTACTAAAATATTTGGTGAAAGAATTGGTGGATAAAGCCTTACTAGGTATGAGGTGATCTGATTTTCTATCATATTCAGTTCTTTTTTTGTGCAAGTCATAAAATCAGCTTGTTAAATTGACAGCCAAATTGGCTGCAACAAGCAGTTTGAAAAACACTGTTTTGGGGTTTCACGGACCTTCTTTAGAGGTTACCCCAGGGCTCTGTTTAGTGCTTCTATACCAGGGATCCCTAACCCCCCTGGCTGCAAACTGGTACCTACCAGTCTGTGGCCTGTTAGGAACCAGCCTACACAGCAGGAGGTGAGTGGCAGGCAAGTGAGCATTATCTCCAGAGCTCCGCCTCCTTGTCAGATCAGCAGCTGCATTAGATTTTCACAGGAGCATGAACCCTGTCAGGAACTGTACATGTAAGTAATCTAGGTTGTATGCTCCTTATGAGAATCTAATGCCTGATGATTTGAGGTGGAACAGTTTCATCCCGAAACCCCCTATACCCCTGTCCATGGAAAAATTGGCTTCCGGTCCTTGGTCCCAAAAAGGTTGGGGAGTGCAGCTCTATACCATATAACGATTGAAGTTCTTCATTTATCTGCTTCACATGTTGGTTTCCTTGAAAAAAGGGTTTTAATGGCTGTGAAAATTTTAGAGCTACTATGTATAGAAGAGAGGTTTGTCCTGGCATGAATCTTCTCAGGTGTCATAATCTGTGTAGAAAATTTCAACAACTTGTGTCTAAGGCAGAGGTCAGCAATCTTAAGGTTCAGATAGCAGATATTTTAGGCAGTGTGGGCCATACAGTCCCTCTAACAATTCTTCAACAATGCTGTCGTAGCTCAGAAGTAGCTAATAGGCAATATTTAAACAAATGAGCCTGACTGTGTTCCAGTAGTCATTTTCAGAACACTAAAATTTTAATTTCCTATCATTTTCATGTGCCATGAAATACCTTCTTTTGATTTTTTTCAGCCACTTAAACATGTAAAAATTATTTTTAGCTTGTGAGCTTATACAAAAGCAGACTAGTGGGCTAGTTCATGGGCTGAACTGTTCTGACTCCTGATCTAAGGGAGACAAACTATATATATTATATTTGAGGCTCTGAAAGTAAGATGTAGGTTAGAGATCTATAGAAAGTTCATAATTGTTTTTGTAAAAAATGAGATTGATTGATTGATTGATTTAGACAGAGTCTTGCTCTGTCACCCAGGCTGGAGTGCAGTGGAGTGATCTCGGTTCACTGCAACCGCCGCCTCCTGCCTCAGCTTCCCGCCACCACACCTGGCAACTTTTTATATTTTTAGTAGAAACAGGGTTTCACCATGTTGGTTAGGCTGGTCTCAAATTCCTGACCTCCAGTGATCTGCCCGCCTCACCTTCCTAAAGTGCTAGGATTACAGGTGTGAGCCACTGCTCCTGGCCAGAAGTTTTATTTTTTGATGAAGTCGGGTTTATCAAGTTTTCTTTTATAGTTTATGCTTTTTGTATCCTAGTGGATAAATTTTTGCCTAATTCAAAGTCTTAAAAGTTTTCTCCTATGTTTTCTTGTATGGATTTTACAGTTTTTGCTTTTATATTTAGGTCTGTGATCCATTTGTAGTTAATTTTGGTTTATATTGTGAAACAGTGGTTAAGGTTCATTCATTGTTTTACATATGGCTGTCCAGTTGTTTCACATTTTTCAAAAAGACTAACCTTTTTCTTTTGAATTACCTTGGCACCTTTATTGAAATCATTACTTATGTTTGAGAGTTTTGGATTCTATTGTTTTATTGATCTGTATATGTTTTTTTTTTTCTTTTTAGGCCAATACCTTACCACCTTAATTACCATAGCTTTATAGTTAAATTTAAAATTAGGTAGGTCCAGTTCAGAAGATTTTTAGAACTTTGACTTTTGAATTTCGTGTGTTGCCATACTTTTGGAAGGAGAAGACCTGTAATTTTCTTCAGATTTTCAGAGGTGTCTTCTACCCAAAAATGCTTGAGACTTCAATATGTAGTTAATATATCTCTGTCTTGAATTATATGGTGGTGAGGTTCATGAAAAATGGCAAGTAAAAGTCGCATCAAAAATTTTTTGTAAGAAAGGAAATATTCTAGTAGGTTGCAAGAAAAGTCAATCATGTCCTTTTTAACCATGCTGCAAAATTATGAGGTGTAATCAAAATGTGTATAGGGAAAAGTGAATATGTTAACATGTTTATTAACCAAAAAAAGTCACCTGAAGTGTCAATTAGGCTGGGATGTGTTATTCTCCGTCTTAATTAGAAGAGTTCTTCCATTTGAAACCTGTCATGTTCTGTGGTGTTTCAGAATTAGTGTCTTTATTAATCTTAGAGGCATCATTAAATCATTATGTTTCTGCTAAGGAAAGGCATATGGTAGTAGTTGGTCATATTTCTACGTTTTCCAGTGGCCTATAGGGACCCTTTACTTTGTTTTAAATTGCACTGATAATAGCTTTTTACTGCTTAGCCCGGGGAGTTTCCCTACAGTATAAAATGATGTTTCTCATCATGATTTTCATTTAATAATTTAAAAACAAAATATCAGGAAACACTTGTTTCTGGAGAAGAAGTGTAGAATACCTGACCAGTAGAGGGTCAGGTGACAATTTGGAAGGTAGAAACTGACCAGGCTTTTGATCACATTGCAAGGAGTATTGTTCCAGGTTTTGTTTTTTGTTTTTTGCATCACCTTGCAGAGTATTTTTTTAAAAAATTATTGGGTTTTTTGGTAGCAATGCTCTGTTGCCCAGACTGGTGTCCAGCTTCTGGGCTCAAGCGATCCTTTCACGCCAGCTTCCCATATTGCTGGAATAACAGGCATGAGCCACCGCACCCAGCCTCACCTTGCTGACTTTAAAACTGCACTTCCAGGGAGAGAGTAATACAATATCTTGGCAAACTATTTTTAACTATTGTTTCAAACTTAATATGTTTTTAAAATGTAAAAAAGTGTGGATATCTTTAAGAGATACTTTAATTATAATTAAAATGGGGAATACTTTTGTTTTATATTTTTTCTTGCACTAAATATATATCCTTTAAGTTAATAACACCAAAACATTTTTACTTTATAGTTTTAGAACTGCTTAACTAAAATAAAATGTTAGGATAGGATACTTTGGATTAGTCACTTACTTTGGAGTATTTAAAACAGTTTAATTACTACTTGGGGTTGTTTATGGATTTAATATTTTTAAACTGTGTTTTCTACCTTGTACCATTTATTTTGCAAAATAAATTTCTTTTTGGGCTTACAGATGTATTTTTAATATTAAAGCAGATTATTAAGTGTCAGAAGTAAAATTGTAATTGTCTTAAGTAGGTATGATTATTATTATTAATTTTGAGACAGAGTCTTGCTCTGTTGCTCAGGCTGGAGTGCAGTGGACTACAGGCATGTGCAACCACACTTGGCTAATTTTTTGTATTTTTAGTAGAGACGGGGTTTCCCTCTGTTACCCAGGGTGGTCTCGATCTCCTGACCTCATAATCTGCCCGCCTTGGCCTCCCAAAGTGCTGGGATTACAGGCATTAGCCACCTCGCCCAGCCAATTATTTTTATAGAGTTCTTGTTAGGCTAGTTTCTGGTAATGTTTTATGAAGGTAACTTAATTCCCATCATAAAAATATCCAATCTTTTCTGTGACTATCAAGCAGTTATTGCCTTTATAATTTTTTTTATTGTAAAAAGATAAAGTATTATTGATAATTACTCCTAAATAACTCAAGACATTTTTTCACACACATTACTGTATGCTTCCATGGGAATAATGTCAGAGAAAATCAAATAGGGAAGAGATTATTCATAGTAGTCTTTATATATTCCTATTTCAGAGCCACTGAAAATGTTCATCCCCCTTTAGTTTTGTCAATTTTGTTTTAATTTTCTCCCTTTAGTTTTTACATGATTGCTTCTAACATTGATGATATTCCACTCATGTTCTTCCTGCACATGCCTTCTCATATTAACAGTAAGTCACACAGTCTCAGGTAAGTTTCATTAGACATGAGAACTCAGTTGAATGCTTACCTTTTCACTGGCATCTCTTGATTCTCCTCCTCCCTCTTTATTGTGTGCACTCAACTTCTAGTAGGCCAAATGTGTTAAATAGATCATAGGAGTGGTATGAAAATAAAGTGAGATGATGAATATATAAAAGCCTTCACAAAATTATAGTAGTATTTTCTGTTGATTTTTAGGACAAAAGATAAATATATGTAAAATTTTCCTTTCAGAAATCTTTGCTCTTTTTTTTTTTTTTTTTTTAAATAATGTTCAATTATATACCTAGCACAGGGCTCTAGTTACACTTATGGCTGTTCTTAATGCCGGACTGATGATTGTCCTAGAACTGTTTCAGTGTCAACTACATTCTATTAATGTTACTTTAAAACATTATTGAATTAAAGAAACATGAAGTGGCAATATATTGATTCATGTGTTCAGTAAGCAATTCATGGGAAAGAGGTAAACTTTCTAAATATAGCAGTAGAAAGACTGTTCATTTATAGGAAAACTGATAATTATGACTTGTGTTTTGGTATTTAAAAGCTATGGTTACCATTTGCTTTGCCATTCATCCGAAACTACATTGGTGACTTTTGTATTGAGTCATTTCATAGGACAACAGGTATTCATGTAGTCAGTAAATATTTGAGTGCCTACTCTGTGCTGGATAGTGATCTAGGTGCTTAGTAGTACAGTTGAAAACAAGGCTAGGTGCCATGACTCACGCCTGTAATCCCAGCACTTTGGGAGGCCGAGGCAGGCAGATCATGAGGTCAGGAGATCAAGACTATCCTGGCTAACACAGTGAAACCCTATCTCTACTAAAAATACAAAAAAATTAGCCGAGTGTGGTGGCATGAGTCTGTAGTCCCAGCTACTCGGGAGGCTGAGGCACTTGAACCAGTGGAGGTTGCAGTGAGCTGAGATCTCGCCACTGCACTCCGGCCTGGGTGACAGAGCAAGACTCTGTCTCAAAAAACAAAAAGAAAAAAAAAAAGAAAGAAAACAAAGGTCTCTACCCTTATCTAGCTACTGTCCAGTGGAGGTGTGTGTGTGTATTGGGGGGTGGGGCTGAGAAACCATAGACATACAAAAAGGAAATTATATAGTATGTTCAAAGGTAATAAGTACTATGGAGCAGTGAAAGTTAAAACAGGGTAGGGTTGGAATGGGGGTAGGTGGCAATTTAAAATAGAGAGGTCAGGGTAGACCTCACTTGAGAAGTGGGGATTTGAACAAAAGCCTGAGAAAGGAAAGGCAGGCATTTCAAACAAAAGGACCCATTAGTTCAAAGGTTCTGTGTCAGGAATGTGGCTTGCCTATTCAAAAAACAGCAGGAGGCCAAAGTTGCAGGGGCAAGGTAGAAACCAGGGGATCAGGGAAGGATCTCTTGCAGTGATCTAGGCCAGATTGGTGGTAGCAGAAATACTGAGAAGTAGTCAGATTTTGGATGTTTTGAAAGTAGATTTGGCCTGGTGTGGTGGCTCATGCCTGTAATCCCTGCACTTTGGGAGGCTGAGGTGGGCAGATCACCTGAGATCAGGAGATCGATACCAGCCCGGCCAACATGGTGAAACCCTGTCTCTACTAAAAATACAAAAATTAGCCTGGTGAGATGGCGGGCACCTGTAATCTGAGCTACTCGGGAGACTGAGGCAGGAAAAACGCTTGAACCTGGGAGGCGGAGGTTGCAGTGAGCTGAGACCTTGCCACTGCACTCCAGCCTGGGCAACAGAGCGAGACTCCGTCTGGGCGAGGGAGTAGATTCAATAGTATTTGTTGATAGATTGAATGTGAGATATGTAAGAAAATGGTGTGAAGGGGGATGGGGAGGGCACAGATCAGGAATTCAGTTTTGGGCATGCTAAGTTTGAGATAGTATTAGCTGTTTAAGATGTTGAGTAAGTAGTTGGATGGATCAGTCAGGAGGTTAGGAGTGAGGCCTTGTGTCAGAGTGTGTTCACAGTAATACATGTCTCATTTTCTTCTTGGGTATACAGCTAGACACCATTTTCCCTTGCATGAGGTGTGATCATGTGATTGAGTGGAATGTGAGCTCGTGGAATATGAGCACAAGTGATGTGGGCCGCCGGTACTAGGTCTTGCCCGTGCAAACATCATCCTGTTTTCTCCTTCTGGAGGCTGGTATCTGGAACTGAGGTGATTACTGGAGTATGCTGGAAGCCATGTGTCCAAAAAATCAGCCTAGGTTCCTGAATGACTGTGTACATGAAGACCACCCTGTTAACCTGTTCAACCACCTAGTACTGTTAGATAACTAAGAAATATACTTTGTCATGTTTGAATCCTTGTACTTTTTGGGTGTTAAAATCATTAGCCAGCCTTAATTTTGGGCATTTAGATGGTACTTAAAGCTGTGAAGCTAATGTGTGCTCATCAAGGGAATGAATGTAGATAGGAAAAAGAAAAGATCCAATGTTGGAAAAAAGAGGAAGAACCTGAGAAGGAGCAACTAGTGAGGGAGGAAATAAAATGAAGAAATTTTATTAGTAGAGAGTGGTCAGTTGTAAAAAATGCTACTGCTAAGTCAAGTAACATGAAAACTAAGAATTTATCATTGGAGTTAACAAAGTGGAGGTCCTGGAATCTAGTTAAGAGTAGAGCATTGAGGTGAAATGCTGAGGGAGATGTTTTGATTGAAGTGATTTTAAGAGAGAAGAGAAGGGGAAGTAAAGCTGGTGAGGAATTATCTTGTAAAGGGGAACAGAGATACGGGGCTAGAGCTAGTGAGGAAAGTGGGGTCATTAAATTTTTAATGATAAGAAAAATAAGGGCATAGGATGATAGGAATGAGCCATTAGAGAGTAAAACATCATTACAGGAGGGAGAGATAAGAATTGATGAAGCAATGTCTTGAAAGAGGGAAGGGGATTTACTGTATAAATAGGAAGGATTGGCTTTCTGTAGGAGCATCTGTACTTTATGATAATAGGCCATAAAGCAGAGTATGTGAATACAAATGCTGCTAGGAAGGTAGATGTGATTGATGGAGTCTGTACATGTTCTCTTCCAGTTGCTGTGAGTTTTTTCAGTGAAGTAAGACTTGAGGTTATCAGCTGAGAATGAGGATTGGGGATATGTTAAAGTAGTTCTTGAGTGTTAATGAACTAGGGACAAATAGTAAAATTGATAGGCAATTTTTTTTTCTTTTAAGAGATGGGGGTCTCACTTTGTTACTCAGGCTGGAGTGCAGTGGTACACTCATAGCTCACTGCCGCCTGCAACTTCTGGGCTCAAGTGATTTTCCCACCTCAGCTTCCCGAGTAGCCAGGACTACAGGCTAATGGCAATATTAAGTTATTTTATAAGTTGACTAGACAGCATTATGGGTCTCCTAACTTTTTGGTACTGATCTTCAGATCAGAGTTAAATGCAACTTGCCCAGGCAGTTTAAACTCTCAATCTGAGTCATTTTCATTTGGACCCATACATGGAATCATTGGGAAATAGAACATGAATTATTACTCCTTCATGAAGTGCCTGCCACTATCCTGCCATGAATGTCAGCTAAATTTAGAGGGGTCTGGTAACTACTTTTGTTTTTAAAAATTTTTCTTCTTCTTTTCTGTGTCAGATACCTATTGTTTTTTCTCCGTAGAATAGCATATCCTCATTATTACTTTCTTTCAAACACTCTCCAAATTTGACTTCTCTTTGCTCATGTTTTTCCCACCGCCTAAAATACAGATTTTATCTTCCTCCCCACCCTCCAAACCTTCCAGACTTAGCTCACCTACCATTTATTATAGGAAGCTTTTCTTCTTTTTTTTTTTTTTGTAGAGACGGGATTTCACCATGTGGGTCAGGAGATGGTCTTGATCTCCTGACCTGGTGATCCGCCCACCTCAGCCTCCCAAAGTGCAAAGTGCTAGGATTACAGACGTGAGCCACCACGCCTGGCTTACAGGAAGCTTTTCTTAACCTCTTTCCAGCTCCTAGTTTGATACCTCTGCTTTGTGCTTTTGTAGAATCCCGGAGTTTACCTTGTTTTACTCACTATATCGTATTGTAGTTTTTGTTGTTGTTGTTGTTGTTGTTTTTTTTGAGAGAGAGAGATTCTTGCTCTGTCACCAGTCTGGAGTGCAATGGCACGATCTCAGCTCACTGCAATCTCCGCCTCCCTGGTTGAAGTGATTTTTCTGCCTCAGCCTCATGAGTAGCTGGAACTACAGGTGCATGCCACCACGCCCAGCTGATTTTTGTATTTTTTAGTAGAGATGGGGTTTCACCGTGTTGACCAGGATGGTCTTGATCTCTTGCCCTCATGATCTGCCCGCCTTGGCCTCCCAAAGTGCTGGGATTGCAGGCGTGAGTCACTGTGCCTGGCTAGTTTTTTGTTGCTAGGTATTTCCTTTTCCTCTAGACCTGCATTGTTCAGTCATACTTTCTGTGATAATGGAAATGTTCTGTGTTGTCTTAATATGGTAGATAGTAGCCATATCTATGTGGCTACTGTGCACTCAAAATGTGCATAGAAGGACTGAGGAACTAAGTTTTATTTCATTTTAATTAATTTAAAATTAACTAGCCTCATGGCTAGTGGCTGCTTTGATCAGTTCAGTTCTAGACCCCTTCAAAGTCAAGAGTGTGTGGCATTCATACTCTGTCGTTGCTTAGCAATAGTACTGTCTGCTACTTAAATGACTGAATTCTTTTTCAGTACTCTTAGCCTGCATAGTTATAACTCACCTGGAATATGGCAGTTTTCTTCTCTAGACTTCTGTCTTTAACTATAGCTTTTCAGTTTGTTTTCAAGGTTATGTTGATTTACACAGCACTGAGTTCTTCAGTCCTGTAAAGTTAGGGTTTTGGCTGGACGTGTGGCTGGCATCTGTAATCCCAGCACTTTGGGAGGATGAGGTGGGAGAATTGCTTGAAGCCAGGATTTTGAGACCAGCCTGGGCAACATAGCAAGCTCCTGTCTCTACAAAAAATTAGCCGAGTGTGGTGGCATCCACCTGTAGTTCCAGCCACTTGGGAGACTGAGGGTGGAGGATTGCTTGAGCCCAGAGTTCATGGCTGCTATGAGCTATGACTACACCACTGCATTCCTTCCTGGGTGACAGAGTGAGATGCTCTCTTTAAAAAAAAGTTATTTTTCCCCGTTTAGAACTGAAAAATTGGGTGTTATAAGATTACCTCAAGGACTGGTCTGAGGAGTGAGGATAGTAAGGAAGAAACTCAAGTGGCCAGGCTCTGGTTCGTGGGGTAGGTGGGCAATTTCTGTTTCAGCCAAAGCAGTTCTACTTCATAAATTAATATATTGGAATTGTGCTTGGGATTTCATTTGGAGGGGGAAAAAGCCTTCTAAAAGATAACACTGTTAATTGAAGAGACAAACCATGCATATGGCAGCACATGGTTAAGCACCAAAGTGGATGCAGAGATCAAGAAGACATGGGAGGTTGTTATGGGCTAGCAAGGTCTTGATGGAAGTTAGGGTTTAATTTAGGTAGGCAGAAGGAAGACAAAAGGATGTAATAGGCTGTGGGAATAGAATTTGCAAAGAATTGGAGTTGGAAATACATATGTTAGCTTTATAGTTAAGTAAATTGTGTGAAATAAAATTTGATGAAATTAGATGGGACTGGATTATAGAAAAAAGTGATAGACTGACAAAACAGTGTACTTTATATTGCATGCAAAGGAGTGAAATCCTTGGAGGTATTTTGGTTGTTGCAAAGATGGAGGAAAAGGACCCTATTAGTATTTAATGACAAAGGATCAGAGAAGTCAGCCATCCCACAATGGTCAGGACAGTTTGCACATTTAAGAATTGTTCCAAATAACCACATGACTTAGAATGACTTACTGGACTTTGATGATGTAGGTTAAAAAAAGAAAAGTGATCATAATGATCTGAGCATAGACATTAACTCCATTTTATGTATGAGGCACGTTGTTGTTGTTGTTGTCTTGAGATGGAGTTTTGCTCTTATTTCCCAGGCTGGAGTACTTCGGCTCACTGCAACCGAAGCACTTTTAATATACACTAAAATTTTCAGGAATTCAGTTACCACGATATTGGAGGAATGTTAAAGTTTTTGTTTAGAACTTTATCAGGAGTACTTCACCACTTTAGAAAATCATATAATTGATGACCGTGTCACTTGTGCAGTATTGGTGACACAAATACTCTTCAGTCTGCAATTTAACTGCCACAGTCACAGTGCTTCTATGTATATGTACAAACAACCCTCAATATTGTAGTAATTTATTTATTGTAGTTATTTATTGTAATAATTGCCTAAGTATTATAAAATTGCACTAAGGTAGATTTTCTCTGAATTACATTTAAGGGTAGTATAGAGAACGTACAAATTAGTTGTTGTAAAAAGGAGAAATTGATTTCTGTTTTCAGTAATGGAGGACTGGGTTATTCAGATGAATCCTTTTGATGAAAACAACTGAAATTCTTGGAAACAGTATTAAAAAAAAAAAGGAATTGCAGAGCTGAAAAGATAGTGGGGAGCTGCCAGGCCAATTTCTATGAATAAACAAGAATCAAGTAAGAAGCCAATCAAGTAGTTTTTGCCCTAATGGCAGTTGCCAATCTGTACAAATTGGGCTTTGGTTTTGGTGGACCCTTGGGGTGAAGACAGAAATCAAGGCCTAGAGTTCGTCTAAAGTGAGAGTCAAAAAGAACAAGCTCAGATTTAGATGGGACCCCAAGGACTGTATCGTTAAGTTAAGAGTGAAATAACTAAACTGTCTGCCTACTCCCACATCCAGGTGATTGCAGAGCAGGTTGAATGGAGCAGGAGGAGAAAAAAGGAAATTAAGAAAAATAAATACTTTAAATTGCGACCAGAGTTTTAGCCTTCACAGTGATTTGCCTTGCAGGTTTGCTCTCTCTGGGTGGTCCAGGAACCCTCCATGATAAATGACCCACCAGTCATTTATCATGGTTACTGGTTTCAGACTAGTATTACTTCCATGGCCAGGCAAATCATCTGTGGAGAAAGGCCCTTCATTCTAGGGAATTGTTACCAGTAATTTTTCAAGGACAGTGAACAGTAAATTGTCACAAGTAATCAAGCATAGTAAAAATAAAATTACCTGAGAGATATGTATTACATGGTATGTAATATATGTGTAGAATTCTTTCAGCAATGTAATTAAATTTGTGTAGTTTTCTTGATGTATGCATACCTAAAAGTAAGTTTTCAAAGAGAAAACATAATAACTAAGCATGCATCCAGTTGGCAGTGTGAATAAGAGAGCAGAAATAGATCTATAAAATCTTCAAATGGTGCAAATATCAGATGGATTTAAAACAATCACGATTACATTTAAGAACTGGGTCAAACTTGAAGAACGAAAGACTCATAAAAAGTGACTTAGGGCTGGCTGGGCGTGGTGGCTCATGTCTAATCCCGGCACTTTGGGAGGCCAAGGCGGGTGGATCACCTGAGGTCAGGAGTTCAAGACCAGCCTGGCCAACATGGTGAAACCTCATCTCTACTAAAAATACAAACATTAGCTGGGTGTGGTGGCACATGCATGTAGTCCCAGCTCCTCAGGAGGCTTAGGAAGGAGAATCACTTGAACCTGGGAGGCAGAGGTTGCAGTGAGCCAAGATGGCACCACTGCACTCCAGCCTGGGCTACAAGAGTGAAACTCTGTCACACACAGACACACACACACGCACGCATGCACACACACACACACGTGAACTTGGTTCATGCCTGTAATCCTAACACGTTGGGAGATTGAGGTGGGAGGGTCACTTGAGGCCAGGAATTTGGGACCAGCTTGAACCTAAGAGTTTCAGGCTGCAGTGATCTATGATTGTGCCACATTGCACTCCAGCCTAGGCAACAGAATGAGAAACTGTCTCAAAAAAGACAAAAAGCGGGGTGAGGGGGAAGAACAACTTAATAGAGTTGCAAAAAAACAAATAAAAATTTCAGAAGTGAACACTTTACCAAATATATCTAAAAGAAAGGTTTAATAGATTATACCTGTGAAGAAAGAGTTAATGACCTTGAAGACAAGACAGAAAACACCATTTAGAATGTAGCACTGAGAATCAAAAAGATAGGAAATAGTAAAGAGAGGTAAAGAGACATGGAAGATAGAATGAGATCTAATTTATTTAATCATCACTCTGGAAAGAAAGGAGAAAGAGAATGGTACAGAGGTAATATTTGAAAAGACATTTCTGGCTGAAAATTTTGTAGGTTCAGTGAGAAACCAGTTGATTGGTTTAAGAAGCTTAATGAATTTCTAGCAATATAAATAGAAATCTACACCCAAACAAATCATAGGAAAACTGCATAAACCCAGATACAAGGAGAAAAATCTTGAAAGTAGCCAGAGACAAAAAAGATGTTTTTCAAAGAAGCAACTATGGACTGATGCTTGACTTTTCAACAGAAAATCATATATCTTCTCAAAAAAACTGCCAATCTAGAATTCTATAATTAGCAAAAAATATCCATCAAGAATGAGGGTAAAAAGAATAGTTGAACAAACTCCATCAGGTCTTTCTAAAGGAAATTATGAAGTATACATTAATATTTAAGGCAAAGATTGCAGATAAAAGTCTGAGGTGCAAAATGGAATGAAGAGCAAAGAGAGTGGCAAATATGTGGATGTACTGAAAGATACACTGACTGTATAAAGTAGTAGTAAGAGCTAAATTAAAATATGTGACAGGAAGCTGGGCATGGTACTTTGAAAGGGAGTTTGAGACCAGCCTGGGCAACATAGTGAAACCCCATCTCAACAAATAATATAAAAAATAGTTGGGGTGGTAGTTCATGTCCATAGCCCCAGCTCCTCAGGTGGCTGAGGTGGAAGGATCTCTTGAGCCCAGGAGGTTGAGGCTGCAGTGATCCTTGGTTGTGCCTCTGCATACCAGCCTGGATGACAGAGTGAGACCCTGTCTCAAAAAAATAAAATATATGACAAGTGTTCATATATGAAAGCAGTGTTTTAAGACCTTTGTATTGTCAGGGAGAAAGGTAGAAAGTATTAATTGACTTGAGTTTGATAAATTACATGTTTTAATTTCTAGGTTATCTTCTAAAAATGTAGAAACCAGACTTTTCTAAACCCACAGAAGAGAACAAATGATTAACAAAAATTAATCCCAAAGAACTGAAGAAAAGAAAGAACCAGTAGGACAAATAGCACAAAGTAAGATAGGTAAATTTAAATCTAAACATACCACCAGCTACATTAAAAACAAAATGGATTACATTATTCAGTTAAAAGCCAAAGATTGTTACACTGAACTTCCAAAAAAATTCAATTATATGGAATTTATAAGAAACATACCTGAAACCTAAGAATAAAGAAGATCAAAAGTAATCATCACAATAAGACATGTCGTGTGTATTCTAACAGACATGATACAGTTAATATCAAAGGTAAACAGTAAGGCAAAAAGCATTGGCAGAAGAGTCACCTCAGATGATAAAATCACCATATCACTGTGAAGATTTAATAGTCTTAATAATATAGTGTAGCCTAAAAATAGCCTTAGGATATTTATAGCAAAAGTTAATGAAACTAGAAGAAATAGACAAACCCACAGTCTTAATGGGGTATTTTTAAACAGCTAAGTAACTGATATAAGAAGCAGTTAGGTAAGTTAGGATATAAAATACTTGTATAACACAGTGGACAAGTTTAACCCAGTGGGTGTATAGAATCCGTTTTACCCAGCAGTGGTAGGCTACACATTATTTTGAAGCATGTAGGATTTTGGGGTGGGGGTGGGGGGATTGTATGATAGGTTGTAAAGCAAGTTTCAACAAATTTCAAAGGATTGAAATAAAGCCTTTTTTCTGTCTATAAGGCATCTTTATTAAAAATCTCTATCAGTAGAGTAATTTTTAAAGCTTCGTATGTTAGAAATTGAGCAACTGTTAATACTTTGAAATAATCCTTCCAGGCGTGATAGTTAATGCCTATAATCCCAGCACTTTGGGAGGCTGAGGTGGGCAGATCATGAGGTCTGGAGTTCAAGACGAGGCTGGCCAGCATGGTGAAACCTGTCTCTACCAAAAATATAAAAATTAGCCGGGCTTGGTGGCGTGTGCGTATAATCCCAGCTACTCGGAAGGCTGAGGCAGAAGAATCGCTTGAACCAGGGAGGTGGAGGTTCCAGTGAGCCAAGATCGCACCATTGCACACCGGCCTGGGAGACAGAGCGAGACTCCATCCAAAAAAAAAAAAAAAGGCTGGGCAAGGTGGCTTATGCCTGTAAGCCCAACACTTTGGAAGGCCAGGGTGGGTGGATCATGAGATCAGGAGATTGAGATCATCCTGGCCAACAGTGGTGAGACCCTGTTTCTACTGAAATACAAAAAAAAAAAAAGAAAAAAAAAATTAGCTGGGCGTGGTGGCACACACCTGTATTCCCAGCTACTTGGGAGGCTAAGGCAAGGGAATAGTTTGAACCCAGGCGGCGGAGGTTGCAGTGAGCCGAGATTGCACTGCTGCAGTTCAGCTTGGTGACAGAGCAAGACTTTGTCACAAAAAGAAAAAAAAAAAAGAAAAATAATCCATGCATCAAAGAAGAAATCACAGTGGAAGTTAGAAAATACCTTGAACTGGCTGATTAAAAATTTTTCATTGATCAAATTCCACAACTTGATATGTCTTAGACCATTGAAAATGAGAGAATCTTTCCTGGAATAGGCGGTTAAAAAATAAATAAATAAAAAAGTAAGAGACTCAGATGTGATGTCCTTAGATATGAAGGTTCTTGATGCCCCCCACCGCCCCAAAAAAGAAATACCCACCACCTATGAAAGATTCTTGATTTGAGAAAAGCATTGAGCTGGAGTTTCATTAAACTTCTAGATCTACTGGGAAATTTCACAATCATTTGATCCTTCAATGAGTCATAATTGTTTTGCTGTGGACAGTCTTGCCTTGATGTTGGTGGCTGCTGGCACATAAGTGGTGGTTACTGAAAGATAGTATGGCTGTGGCAGTTTCTTAAGACAACAATGAAGTTTGCTTCATTGATTGACTTCACAAAAGATTTCTCTGTACCGGGTGATGCTGTCTGATAGCATTTGAACCACAGTAGAACTACTTTCAAAATTGGCATCAGTCCTCTCAAGTCTGCTACTAATTTTATGTAATTCTAAATCCTTTGGTGTCATTTTAACAGTGCTTGCTCACAGCATCTTCAGCAAGAGTAAGTTCACGTCAAGAAACCACTTTCTTTACTCATCCATGAGAAGTTTCTCATTTGTTCAGATTTTATCATGATATTGTAGCAATTCAGTCACATCTTTAGGCTCCACTTCTAACTGTAGTCCTCTTGTTGTTTCTGCTGCACCTGCAGTTTCTTCCTCCATTGAAGTTTTGAACTCAGAGTCATCCATGAGGGTTAGAATAAATTTCTTCCAAACTCCTGTTAATGTTGCCAGTTTGATCTCCTCCCATGAATCACAGATGTTCTTAATGGCATTGAGAAAGGTTAATTCTTTGCAGAAGGCTTTCAATTAATGTTGCCCGGATATCTGTGGCTGCTTTAGCCTAATGAAAGATACTTCTTAAATAAGAAGTGTTGAAAGTCAGAGTTACTTCTTGATCCATGGGTTGCAAGATTTATGTGTTAGCAGCTGAGAAAACATTAATCTTCCTGTACGTCGCTATCAGAGCTCTTGGGTGACCAGGTACATTGTCAATTAGTATTAATGTTTGGAAGGAATCTTTTTTGCTTCTGAGCAGTGGGTCTCAACAGTGGGCTTAAAATATTCAGTAAACCATGCTGTAAAAGAATGTGCTGTCATCTGGGCTTCATTGTTCCATTTACAGAACACAGTAAATTTTGCAGAATCGCAAAGGGCCATAGGAATTTTGGAATGATAAATGAGCATTGGCTTCAACTTAAAGTCACCAGCTGCATTAGGCTCAAACAGGAGCTTGTCCTTTGAAGCTTTGAAGCCAAGCATTTACTTAGAGAAATGTTGTGGCTGGTTTAATCTTCTATCCAGATCACTAAAACTTTCTCCATATTAGCAGTTAGTTTGTTTTGCTTGCTTTCTTGCTTTTATTAAACTTTTTTTTTTTTTTTTTTAAATTCTTAGAGGGTCTCACTGTGTTGGTCAGGCTGGTCTCAAACTCCTGACCTCAAACAGTCCTTCCACCTTGGCTTCCCAAAGTGCTGGGATTACAGGCATGAGCCACAGTGCCTGGCCTGTTTTGCTTTCTTATAATTCATCTATTCACTGGAGTAGTACTTGTAGTTTTCTTCGAAAACTCTGCCTTTGCATTTTACAATCTGGTATAAGAGGCCTAGCTTTCAACATGCCGCCTTCACTAAGCTTAATCTTTCTAGCTTTTAATTTCAAGAGAGAGACATACGACTCTTGGTTTCACTTCAACACTTAGAAGTCATTGTAGGGTTATTAATTGGCCTAATTCCAATATTTTGTCTGAGGGAATAGGAGGCCTAAGAAGGGGTAGGGTAACAGCCGGTCGGGGGAGCAGTGAGAATACACACAGCATTTATTGAATATGTTCACTGCCTTATATGGGTGTGGCTTGTGGCACCCCAAAACAATTATAATAATAATATCAAAGATCATAGAACACCAAAATAGACATCATAATAATGCAAAAGTTTGAAATACTGTGAGAATTACTGAAATGTGACGGAGACAGGAAGTGAGCATATGCTGTTGGAAAAATGGTGCTAGCAGACTTGCTCGATGCAGGATTGCCACCACCCTTCAGTTTGTAAAAAACAAAAATCATTATCTGCTAAGAGCAGTAAAACAAGCACAATAAAATGAAGCATGCTCAATAAATAGTGTCCTTTTCCTTATAAGACAGTTTATACTTTATAGTCATTGGATAAATTTACTCATTCCTTTTAAGCATAAAAAATATTTAGCTCCTTTGTGCTGAGTTGTATGCTAGGCACTGGGATATAGAAATGAATGATAGTCTGTCTTCAAGGAGCATACAGTTTAGTGGTAGAAGCAGAGAAATAAATCAAGAATTAAGGACAGTGTACTGTGATGAAAGTGCCCCAGATGCAGAAGAATCACAGAAAAGGAGCACGTAATTCAGTATGCTTTCAGGGAATGGAAGACAGATTTCCTAGGAAAGGAGATACTTAAACTGAATTTTAAATACTTAAAATGTACAAAATCTTTATAAAGAGTTATTAAACCTTATTTATAGACAGACCACCTAAATAAATCGTACACACCATGTACTGAGTGTGTGGATTGGAAGAGTGAGTATGTTAAAAATGTTAGTATTTCTCAAATTGATAGTGGATTTATTGAAATTCAAATGCAGATTCTGGTAGGTTTTTCTGCAGAACCTAACAACCTGATTCAACAATTTCTATGGAAGTTTAAAGAGGCAAGAATAGCCAAAATACACTTTAAAAACAATAAGATGGGAAGACTTCTTTTAATTCCTTTTTCCACTCAACAAATTTTGAATGCTGTATGGTAGGCACTGCTCATTCCTGGTTATTACCTTGGTGAATGTGAGATCTGGCTCGCACCCAAAGCTCACATTCAAATCCACTTGTAGTGATATCTAGGGTTTTGAATAGAGCACTTCCTGAAATATTGGTAAGTACTGGGAGTACCAACAAACAAACTTACAACTAATTTTATTATCTGATACTTGTATTTAAAATTTTTCTTGATCATGTTTTTTTCATATAAACTTCCATTAGTTTCCGTTAATTTCTTTTAACAATAGGGAGCTTAGAAATCGACAGGCTTTGATTATAGTAGATCTTTAATATGATGTCAGTGGACTGTGGCTTTGTTAGAAAGGGAGAGGAGAATCTACTGCTGAGTGATGTCCAGAGAGCAGTTACCTGACTGAGGAGAGAGGTAGGATGGGTAACCTTGAAAGTCTCATGGGCATAGGTTCTTAGGTATAGCCTTTGGAGTTTCTGAGGGACTTAGAAAAGGGGGTCGGGTGGGTTGGCTCACGCCTGTAATCTCAGCACTTTTGGAGGCCAAGGTGGGCCAATCACTTAAGGCCAGAAGTTTGAGACCAACCTGGCCAACATGGTGAAACCCCGTATCTACTAAAAATACCAAAATTAGCCGGGTGTGGTGGTGCATGCCTGTAATCCCAGGTACTCACAGGGTTGAGGCCCGAGAATCACTGGAACCCGGAAGGTGGAGGTTGCAGTGAGCTGAGATTGTGCCATTGCATTCTAGCCTGGGTCACAGAGCAAGACTCGGTCTTTAAAAAAACCAAACAGCAACAAAAAGGGAGATAAATAACAAAATGGCAGGTAACAGTAAATAATGTGAATGAATTTTATATTCTTACATAGGGGTAGGTGGATGGACACCTGCTGTATGGCGAATTAGTTGGGAAAGGATACCCTTACTGGAATAATTGCCTACCGTCTTAAATGAAGCTAGACCACCCCACCTATTACACATAAAAATGAATTTCTTATAGGTTAAAGATTAAATACAAAAGGGCAAACCATGAAAGCTGTTAGAAAAATGAGCATAATTTTATAAGCTCAAGGCAGAGAAGGATTTCTTAAGACTGAAAACACTAGCCATTAAAAAATGGACAAATTTGACTACGTTGAAAACAGAAACTTCTATTCATTAAGCCCCATTAAGACACTGAAAAGACAAGGCAAGGAATAGAAGATATTTGTAACACACACTATTAGTTATCTATTGTTGTGTAATTACCTAAGACTTGGCAGTTTGAAATAACATTTATCTCACAGTTCTGTGGGTCAGGAATCTGAGAGTGGTTTAGTTGGATGTTTCTGGCTTGGTACCTTGAGGCTGTCATCAATCAAGGGCTGCAGTCCTTTGAAGGCCTGACTGCTTTGTGCTCCCTCATGTGGATGTAGCAGGCATCAGAAGATCCACTTTCAAATGTTTTTATAAATGGGCCTCTTCATAGTGTCACCTCATAGCCGGTAGTTGACTTTATAGAAGAGAATAAGAGAGGACACCTAAGGTGGAAAACACAGTATTTTAGTCTCAGAAGTGGTATGCCATCACTTCTGCAGTATTCTTTTTGTTAGAAGCAAGCCAGTAACTCCAGGTCACATTCAAGGGGAGGAGATTGTACAAGGCGTGAATACCAGGAGGTGAGGATCACTGGGAGCCATTTTAGAGGCCACCTACTACAACATATAAAGAATGAACTAGTATGAAAAATAAACATAAAGAATTCCTATGGATTACTAAGACAGAACACCAAATTGAAAAAAGGACAAAAAAACCTGAGCAGGCATTTGAATTTAAAAAAAATGTAGATAATTAAGAAACATATGAAATGATCCTTAATCTTGTTAACAATTAAGGGAATAGAAATTAAAACAACGAGATACCATTTCATATAAAGTAGATTGGCAGAAATGAAAACACCTGACAATATCAAGAGTTGGTGAAGCTATGGAGCAGTCTGAACTTTCTTCCACTGATGGATGGAATGTAAATTGGGGGAAAATTCTTTGGAAAATAATAGGATAGCCTATAACCAGTAATACTACTCACTGTTAGGCCTTTACCCTAGAATAGTAGTTCTTGAGTGTGCATCAGAATCATCTGGAGGGCTTGTTGAACCCGACTGTTGGGTCCACCTCTAGAGTTTCTGGGTAAGTAGGAATGGGATAGAGCCTGATAGTTTGCATTTCATTTTTAACAAGTTCCGATGGGGGAGGCAGGGTTGGATGTTGATGCTACTTGTCCAGAAATCATAGTTTGAGAGTCAGCCATTGCCTTAGACTTAGAGAAATGTGTGAATATGTGAAGTAGGAAGCATATCTATATAGGAATTCTTATAACAGCATTATTCATTTTAACCCCAAGAGAGAAAGTTCAAATGTCCATCAGTAGTGCAGTAGATATCATTGTGTATTTACTTGCGGAACAAAAATCTAGTTCAAATAGCTAAGGGAAAAACCAAACTACAGACAGCTCCTGCATCAATATGTGTGAGTCTCACAAATATATTATTCATATATTAGAACCAAGTCACAAAAGATTACGTACAATATGATTCTATTCATAAACAATTTAAAAACAAATGCAATTAACTGTATAGGAATACAAATATAGGTAGTAGAATTATAAGTAGAGATACTAGAATTATAAGAAAAATCAAGGGACTCATGATCACAAAAGTGAGTGTTAGTGACTACCTCAGAAAGGAGAGAAAGTAGATATGATTGAAGAAGGACAAATGGGAGACTTTTAAGATAATTGGCAATGCTGTTTCTTACCTTTGGATGTGGTTATATAGGGTTTGCTTTACAGTTACTCTTTAATGGAATGATGTTTTGCAAACTCTTCTCTACATTGTTTTATAATAAAAAGGAAAAATTTATCTTTAATTTTCATCTCAGATTACTAGTGAGGTTGAGTATGTTTTTATATGAGTATGTTTTTATATGTTTATTCGCCTTTGGGTTTTTTCTTAAATTGTTTGTAGCTATCTTTTGCCATTTGTAGATTATCCTATTTGTTTTTAAAATTTATTTTCAGGTGTTCTCTTATGGATAGTCTTCTTTATCCATTATATGTCAAGCATTTCCTTCTAGTCCTTATTTCTTTCTTTCTTTCTTTCTTTCTTTCTTTCTTTCTTTATTGACAGGCCTCCCACTCTGTTGAGGCCCAGGCTGGAGTGCAATAGTGTGATGATAGCTCACTGCAGTCTCCTGGGCTCAAGCAGTCTTCCAGCCTCAGCCTCCTAAATAGCTGGGACAAGTGCACACCACTGTGCCCAACTAATCTGAAAAAAAAAATTTTTTTGGTAGAGATAGAGTCTTGCTATGTTGCCCTGGCTGGTCTCAAACTCCTGGCTTCAAGTGATCCTCCTTCGTTGGCCTCCCAAAGATCTGGGATTACAGACATGAGACACTGTTCCTGACCTAGCTTTTCCTTATAAAGAAGTTTGTTGTTGTTACTGTTTATGTGATCAGATTTAGCAGTCTTTTCCCTTATTTTTTTAAAGAAATCTTTCCTATCCAGAGTTAAAAAGGATATTCTCTATATTGTCTTCTGATAATAAAATTACAAAATATTTTGTTTAGGTATTTAAGCAGTATTTGTTATATGAAGATATCGTGGGGAAGGTATTATTTTCCCAACACCATTTGTACATGTGTGCACAGTCTCTTATTCTCACTTATTTATAAAGCAAGCTCTCATTTCTCCCAGATTGCCATGGACCGATGTCTGGGCTATTTCTTAACCTTTCTGTCTATAACAGCATCAAGTCTGCATTACTACCTTATATCTTTGGTTTTGATAAATGCCAGTCTCTTCTCTTTGTTTATTTTGTGCAAACATATGCTCATTTATTCTTATGTGACCATTAGAATTAGATTGTCAGTGTCCTTGAAGTCTAGGTATTTGGTTTAAAAAATAAAAAAAAGAATTAGGTTGTGAAGTTCTGTAAAAAGTACTATTGGGATTTTCATTGTGATTGTATTGTTTATATTTATATATAGGGACATATGTATTAGAGATTTATAATCACAATATTGAGTTTTCCAATTCATGAACATGGTTTTTATCTTCATTTATTTAGGTCTCTCTTTTTTTTTTAGACAGAGTCTTACTCTGTCACCAGGCTGGAGTGCAGTGGCGTAATCTTGGCTCACTGCAACCTCTGCCTCTCAGGTTGAAGCAGTTCTCCTCTCAGCCTTTTGAGTAGCCAGGACTATAGGTGCAAGCCACCATGTCTGGCTCATTTTTGTATTTTTAGTAGAGAGAGTTTCACCATATTGGTCAGGCTGGTCTCAAACTCCTGACCTCAGGTGATCCACCCACCTTGGCCTCCCAAAGTGCTGGGATTACAGGCATAAGCCACCACACCCAACCTACCTGTTTGTATTTTTAATAGAGATGGGGTTTTACCATGTTGGCCAGGCTGGTCTCGAACTCCAGACCTCAGGTGATCCACCCGCCTCAGCCTCCCAAAGTGCTGGGATACAGGCGTGAGCCACTGTGCTCCTTTTTTCCTTAAAGTTTGTAGTTTTCTACATAATGTTCTCATCCTTTTGGATATGGAGGGTTGGTTTTATTTCTGAGAATCTTTTTGTGCTATTGTGAATGCGATGTTTAGAAAAATATATTTTTTTACTGGATATTTATATGCAGAAGAAGGAAACTAGACCCCCGCCTCTCACCCTATACAAAAATCAATTCAAAATGAATCAAAGACCTACCTGTAAGACCCAAAACTAGAAAATGAAACCACAGTGTAGTATCATCTGGCCCCAGTTAGGATGGCTGTTATAAAACTATTAGAAGAAAACTTGGGGGAATGCAAATCAGAACCACAGTGAGGTATCATCTCACCCCTGTTAGGATGGCTGTTATAAAAGAGACAAAAAATTTTAAATGCTGGTGAAGATACAGAGAAAAGAGAACTCTTACATGGTTTTGATGAGTATGTAAACTAGTATAGCCACTATGGAGAATAGTATGGAAGTTCCTCGGAAAACTACAAATAGTTACAAAGGTTACAAAGGGTAAAACAAGAAATTAAAAAAAAAATAATAAGAAAACTACAAATAGAGTTACCTGTGATCTAGCAATCCCACTACTGGCTGTTTATCCAAAGGAAAGGAAGTCAGTACATTGAAGGGACATCTGCATCTCCATGTTTATTGCAGCACACTATTCACAGTAGCCAAGATATGGAATCAGTTTAGGTGTTCAGCAACAGAAGAATGGATGAAGTATGGTTGTATATGCAATGGGATGCTATTCAGCCATAAAAAGAAAAAATCCTGTCATTCGCAGCAACATGATTGGAACTGGAGGACATCGTGTTAAGTGAAATAAGCCAGCAAAAGAAAATTAAACCCTTCATGTTCTCACTCTTATGTGGAAGCTAAAGAGAGTTGATTTCATAGAAGTAAAAAGCACAACAGAGGATACTTGGGGCTGGGAGTAGTAGGGGTAGAGTGGAAGCTCTGGGTGTTAATGGATACAAAATTACAGCTAGATAGGAGGAATAAGTTCTAGTGTTCTGTAGTAGTATAGGATGACTATAGTTAACAATACATAGTTTCATAAAGCTAGGAGGAGGATATTGAATGTTCCCAACACAAAGAAATGACAAATGTTTGAGATTGTGTCTATGTTAATTACCCAGATCTGATCACTGTACATTACACATCACTATGTGTACATTATATAAAGAAGTGACAAATGTTTGAGATTGTGTCTGTTAATTACCCTGATCTGATCACTGACATTACACATCTGTAAATATGTACAATTATTATGTATCAATTAAAATTTTTAAAAATTTCTTATTGTTGGTGGTATATAGGAAATCTGTTGACTCTTTAGGACATGGATGTTATATCTGATTGTTACAGAACACTTACTACTACTAAAGTTTATCAATGGATTGTCTTGGATTATTAAGTAACACTCATAAGTAAAAATAATGATTGTTTTATCTCTTTATCTTCCTTTGTCTCCCCCTTGCCGCCAGTTATTCTAAAGCACTGGCTAGGGCCTCCATTATAATATTTGATAATTGTAATGATAACAGGCATCTTTATTTCTCATGTCTTTAGTGGGAATGCTTCTGTTACGCTTGGTGACTTAAAGACTTCTTGTAGATACCCTATATGCAGTTTAAGAATGTTTCTTCCATTTCTAGTTTGCTGACAGTTGGGTATTTTTTAAAATCATAAATGGGCATTAAATTTTGTCAGATTTTTTTTCCCTACATTTATTGAGGTAATCATGTTTTTTTCCTACATTGATCTATTCATGCAAGTAATTGTATTGGTAGACTTCCTAGTTTTGAGTAGGCAACTCTTGTGTTACTGGATAAATTTTATCACAATGTATATTCTTTTAATTGATTGTTGAATTAAGTTTGCCTATACAGGTTTTTATTTAGGAATTTTACAGCTGTATTCATAAGTGAGCTTAGTCTGTAGCTGTCTGAGTTGTGCCGTAGTTTTGGTATCAAGATTATATATTAGTGTTGTAAGAGCTGATTCACTTTCCAGATTTTTCTGTGATTTTGGCCAGTTTTTATGTAGACCAAAGAATATGTTTCTTGAAACTAAGTTCATCAGGCTTTAGGTAATCTCTGGGCCTATTTTTTTTTTTTTTAATATCGTTAGACTGGAGTGCAGTAGCATGATCTCAGCTTACTGCAACTTCCAACTCCCTGGCTCAAGCTATTCTCCTGCCTCAGCCTCCCGAGTAGCTAGGATTACAGGCATGCACCATCATGCCCAGCTAATTTTTGTGTTTTTAGTAGAGATAGGGTTTTGCCATGTTGGCCAGGATGGTCTCTATCTCCCGACTTCATGATCCACCCGCCTTGGCCTCCCAAAGTGCTGGGATTACAGACGTGAGCCACCATGCCTGGCCTCTGGGCCCATTCTTATACTTTCAACCTTTCTTAGTGAGTTTTAGATGTAGATGTTATATACAGCATTTATTCAGGGCTTTGGTTTGTGAGCCCAGTTTCTTTTCCTTTCCTTTTTCCTTTCCTTTTTCTTCCTTTTTCCTTTCCTTTTACCTTTCCCTCCCCTCCCCTCGCCTTCCTTTCCCTTCCCTTTTTCCTTTCCTTTCCTTTCCTGTAGATGAGTTTATCTCATTTATATTTTGTTGGTAAGGCAGTTCTCCCATATTATTAATTACATTTTTCTTTGGGGGCTTTGTTTTGTCTCTTATGGGTGTGTTTGTGTGTGTGTGTGTGTGTGTGTATTTGTTTCCCATCTAATAGTTTTTGGTGGTTTATAAATCTTACTCTTAAAATATTTAATATCTGAAAGCCTCCTTTTCTTGATTTGTGAAAATAACCGGGATTATTTTAACTCCTTGCTAATAAAGATAAGAAAATCAATCCACTTATACCTCCGTTTCCTCAGCTGCCTTAAAAAAAAATTTTTTTTTCATCTCTTCATATGGGATATAAACCTTATCAATGAAAAGAAAATACATTTATTTTTTATTTTGTCCTTAAGTCTCAGAGTTACACGTTTGAATGGGATTAATATTCACCTTTAATTCTTTAAAACTCTTGACTCCTTGATTTCTAATCTGCTGTTTTATTGATCTTTTCATCAGCTGGATTTTCCTATCAAGTAGTTTTGTTTTTTCTTTTTTCTTCTTCAGCCACTTCTTTCTGTTTCCTTCATCTCTGAAGTGGTCTTTTTATTACCTTCCATGTCTTTCTTGAACCCTGCTAACTCACTCTTCATTTCCTTTTTCTTTTTTTCTTTTTTTTTTGAGATAGTATCCGGCTCTGTCATCCAGGCTGGAGTGCAGTGGTGTGATCTTGGCTCACTGCAGCCTCTGCCTCTTGGGGTCAAGCCATCCTCCCATCTCAGCCTCTTGATTAGCTGGGACTACATATGTGTACCACCACACCTGGCTAATTTTATGTATTTTTTTGTAGTGACAGGGCTTCATCATGTTGACCAGGCCGATCTCAAATTCCTGAACTCTAGTGATCTGTCCGCCTCAGCCTCCCAAAGTACTTTGATGGATTCTTTCTTTTTATTACTCATCCTTGTTGTCTTTGAGTACTTCTATTTGAGCCTGCTCCTTGCTTAAGAATGTTATGGGGAACAGCAGGGAGAATAAGCCTAAGTAGGCATAACTTTTTTCTCAGACATCTTGTCTCAGACAGCTCGTTCACCAAATCTGTTGTGTTCTCTACCCTGGGAATACATCACTCCTCTGTTTTTAATGTCTTTTTTTCCCCTTTCTGCCATTTTGGGCCAAACCAGTCATTCAGTCAGGATGAAGACTCCATCCAGGCAGGAGATAGGTGAGGCTTTTAGTGAAGTTAGACATCAAATAGATTCCTGTTTGATGACTGATTTTTAATTTTGTTCTGCTTAGCTGCCTTTAGCTTTTAACCTTTTATATCTTATGTTCAACATTTATTCTTACAAAGGAACTGGTCCCTAACATAAATTTAAAATAAAATTAAAAATTACCAGTTCTCTCCTCTAGCAAAGTGTAACTGCTTTTATTTTATGTGACTTGATCTCATGCATTGTTTTGTTCCCTGGATCGTTTGGGGGTGGGAAAGTAAAGACAGGGAGCTCTGTGCTTCACTTTAAAAACAAATGTCTAAACCAGATAACTCCGCAAAATGTCATAGTTCGGGCCCTCTGTGATCTTGCTCTTTCCTACCTCTCTACCCATGTCTATCAGCCATCCTTACTGTGTACTAAATGCTCTAGCACAGTGTTTCCTAAAGTTTATATTGTATATACTGAATATTCGAAGTGTTCTCCTAAAGATAGTTTCCATAGTTTACAATTTTGGGAAATTTAAAATGTTCCTCATTGCTTAACCCGTTGAGTTTCTAAGCCCAAATGAGGGATACTATGTCATGTGAATCTTACTTGATTTCTGTATTTCACATATTAAGGGATTCATTGAAAAAGTATCTGAATTGATTTGGCAAGCAAGTGATACCCTGTACAATAATATATAGCTCCCCTTTTGGGATTTCATAATTGGATATTAGCATGGTAATGGTTGAGAAGAACTGTAGTAAAGAAACTTACCTTTGTTTATTTATTTATTTATTTATTTATTTATTTTTATTTTTTAAGACAGAGTCTCCCTTTGTCACCCAGGCTGGAGTGTAGTGTCACTATCTCAGCTCACTGTAACCTCCACCTCCTGGGCTCAAGCAGTTCTCTTGCCTCAGCCTTTCCAAGTACCTGGGATTACAGGTGCATGCCATCACACCTAGCTAATTGTTTTTAAATATTTTTAGTAGTGATGGGGTTTTACCATGTTGGACAGACTCATCTTGAACTCATGACCTCAAATGATCCACTCGCCTTGGCCTCCCAAAGTGCTGGGATTATAGATGTGAGCCACTGCACCTGGCCTTACTTTTGTCTAAATTAGAATTTTATGAACTTTCTTGACTGTGGAACATTCCTTGTGTGTAATACATGCTAATATTCTTTGAAACATTTTAGGGAAATGCTGTTTAATTCCAATCAAACCCTTGCATTTTTCATGATTGTTTCCTGTTGTTTCTGTCCCTTTGTCCTAGAATGCTCTCTTCCTTCATCTTTTCCCCACCACTCCCTTTTTTTTTTTTTTCAATGGTTTCTGAGGTGATACTTGCCCTGCTGGGAAGCATTTGAGACTATTTTGATTGCCATGACTAGAGGATGCTATTTGAATTTAATGCCCACAGATCAAGGAACACAATGCATTAGAAATCCTACACAGCAAAGAATTGCCCCACCCAAAATGCCACTTTTAAGGTGGCCCTCCATATCTACAAGTTCTGCATCCTAGGATTCAACCAACTGCAGATCAGAAGTATTAGGAAAACAATAAAAAGTAATACAATAATACAAATACAAGATTATATAGTATAGCAACTATTTATGTAACATTTATATTATATTAGTCATTATAAGAAATCTAGAGATGATTTAAAATATATGGAAAGTATAAGTTATATATAAGTAGCCTCCCTTTTTATATAAGAGACTTCAGCATCAAAGGTTCATGGTATTGTAGGAGGGAGTCCTGGAACCAATCCCTTGTGGATATAGAGGGATGACTGTAGACTCCTTTGGAGAACACTGAACTCATCAACTTTTACTTATCCTTTAGAATTTAGTTCTGGTTATCTTTTCCAGAAGCTTTCTCTAAGTACTTTTGTTTTCCCCTCTACTCCACACCCTATCATCTTCTCTGCTTGGTACTTGCGTAGTATTTTAGGCACATCTTGATTATTTGAAGTAACCACTTTGTAGTATAGGTGTCTATAATACCCCTACTGTACTATGAGCTCAAATCTTTGAAGGCAAAGACATTTTGTATCCTTAGTTCATGATATATAATTAGTCTTTTAAAAAATGCATGTTACATGAATACATTAATAAATAAGTTATACTTTTAATTTAAATCAGAATTGTGGTATGCCTCTTAAAAAACTGTTGCTTAGACTGCATTAATAATCTTGGGCAATTGTGGGAAATAATCTCATTTTACTCTCATAATAGATCATTAAAGTATGCTTCCTTTCTTTCAGGTGTGGGTGACAGATGTTAGAGTAGTGTTTTATTTTCATTTTGACCTTGGCTGCACATCAGAAGTGCCTGGAGAACTTCAAAAAGTACAGATGCCTGGATCCTTTACCCAGAGGTTCTGGTTTTTGAGGGTGAGGCCTTGGCATCTGAATTTGTAAAAGCTTCCAAGGTGATTTTTAATCTGAAGTTAAGATGGAAAACTCATTTAGTGAGACACTGATATGTAGCATTTTGGGAAGTCAGTACACTTAAGAGTGAGAAGTTACTAAATCATTGAAGAAAGTGAAAGGAGTAGGGATTTTTAGCTTAGGAAAAAAAAATAGATGGAGTATGTGAGTTCTCTGAGGGCTACAAGAATGTGTCAGTCTTGCTTATCCTCAACTCTTAGCATGAGCCTGAGCACATACTAGGGATTTGGTAAATATTTATGAGCTAACAGAAGAATATCTATCATTAAGTGTTTGAAAGATAGTCGTGGAACTACAGAGATTATCCCCCAAAAAGTTGTATAGTAATAATGTACCACTTAATTTTATGATTAAATATAATGAACTGGATATCTAATTCATTTATTATTTCAGTTTATTATTTAACTTGTGCCAGGCACTGAGGATTCCATTTGATTCTTTGGTCAAATCCATGAAGTTTGTATCACTCAAATAATAGGGATATGTCAAGAAACTGATTGGGGGTTAAGTAATTTGTCTAAGATTACAGAGCTAAGTGACAGAGCTGGAATTCTTATTTTAAAGTCTGTATTCTTATTCACTATGCCTTACCATAAATCTTCACCCAACCCTAAGAGTTAGATAATATAATTCCCATTTTGTAATGGAAGTAGGTTTAGAAAGGTTATGCAGCTTGCCTAAGGGCACACTGCTTGAGTAGAAGATTTGGGACTTGGACCCAGACGTGTGACTCTAGAGTCCATGCCGTTAACTACCATGCTATTGGAGCCCCCTTGCTTCCTACCATATAATGTACAACCATCTGTTTGCATGAGATTACTAACCACAGTTGACAGCTTGTGTTGCTCTCCTTATACCTTTCGACTGATGGTTTGAATTTGGATATTGTCTTGAATCTGCTTAGTACCCTGGACTGTGGTAGCCCTAGAAAATAAAGTATTGCTTTACCGGGTTCTTTTTCTTCATTTCTTTTTTCTTTTAGTTAGGATTTTAAATTTGAATTTTAATAAACTCGCTTGTATTAATACACTGATATCTGTTAGCTTGAGTATTTGAGTCAGTAGTCTCCAGACTTAAAAATTTTGTGCTCTATCATAAAAAAAAGTGAGCTATTACCCCTAGTACGTACCTGTTTTATGTTTGCTATATGTGTGCCACTGAAGAAAATGGCAATACTTTATAAAATGTGAACTTGTTAACATGAATTTTTTAAAAGCCAAGCTAAAAATGAAATTATGAAGTGTTTTTTGGTCTTTAGCTAATGTTTCAAGTTACAACATACCATTAGGCCAAGGTTCATCATTATAATAGTGTGTACAAATTCATATTTTAAGTTATCTGGATAATTTTTTAAACATAGCCAGTTTCTTGTCAGGGATTATTAGGTTATGGTTTCTTAACTAGTGCTGTTGATGTTTTTGAAGTGGATAATTCTTGCTTGTGGCGGGGGCAGGGCATCCTATGCATCGTAGGATGTTTAGCAGCTTCCCTGGCCTCTACTCACAAGATGCCAGTGTTACCCCCCAGTAGAAACATCAAAAATGTTGCGAGGCATTTCCAAATGTCTTGAGGGGCATAATTGCTTCTGGTTAAGAACCACTAGATTAGATCATTGTTTTTATCCTGTATTATGGATGACAAACAGCTTGTACTAGAGTAAGGAAAGTGTTAATTTTGATTTTTTTTTCTAGCAGCAATAGTGTTTTCTTCAGTATGAAGTCTGAAATCCGTTTGTAGGAATTCTTTTATTCACTTGTTCATTCTATAAGGTTTAGTTAAAACTCGGTAACATAATCCAATCCATACATTTACTTAAATCAGTATATGTGAGTCACAGTATGTCACAGTAAGACAAATGAAAGAGGAGAGTACCACTGTCAAGTGTTCTGCGGTATGAAATGCCCAGTCTTCAGCAGACCTCTTGACTATGTGTGTCACATCTCTGATACTAACCGTAAGTTAGGTTACCTATGTAAATATTAAATGCTGAGGCCAGGCACGGTGGCTCACACCTGTGATCCCAGCACTTTGGGAGGCCTAGATGGGGAAGATAACTTGAGCCTGGGAGTTCGAGACTAGCCTAGGCAACATAGCAAGACTCCCATCTCTACGAAAAATTAAAAAAATTAAACGAGCATGGTGGCATGCACCTATAGTCCCTGCTACTTGGGAAGCCAAGGTGGGAGAATTGCTTGAGCCCAAAAGTTTGAGCCTGCAGTGAGCTGTAATCACACCACTGCACTCCAGCCTGGGCACAGAGTGAAACCCTGGATCTCAAAAAATAAATAAATATCAAATGCTGACTTTTTCTAATTTTCTAGATGAACACATTAACTAAATAATGTAGCCTACCTTATCCCCAACAGAGTCTTCCTACGGGTCCTTGGGTGTATGTGCATACTTATTTGTAAACCACTAGTTTGGCCATCACATTGTAACTTATCGTTCAATTTGTGTCATTGCAGCCATAGTACTCAAAAAGGAAAAGTAATTTTAGCTCTCTGAACTGACCTCCACCTAACCAACTCATCAGGTTAACTCATCAGGTTAACTGGTGTTCTCCATTTCAAAAATAATTGCGATCAGATTAGATGTGAATTATATTTAAAGGAAGATTGTTGGACCTATATCAAAGATTAGAGAATGAATGTTCATTTTACAGTTTAAGTATTTAAAATGTTCAAGGTCTGTGTTTACCATTCCTCATGATTCCCTGACCATTTCAGTTAAGTAGCCACTGGACATAATTACATTGACTATAGGGGCTTCTGTTGCACCACACCAGTGTTGGAATTGTGATGACTTACTTGTGGAGTTGGAACTAATTTCTCTCAGCAGCCTACTTATTTGGTTGTCTAAACTTGTAGCCGAATTATAATACAAAGTTTTCAAACTTTCTGTTTTGGAATGGTAATTTACTCTCAAAACTGTAGCTTCCTCCTTGTTACCTTACAGGTTTGTTGTGAGAGTATTCCTCAACAGTAGTTCAGACTCTCATTACTTCTTTCCTATAATTGTAGCATAGTTTTAATGGGAGTCCCTGCCTCCAGTACCTCTGTGGCTTGTGGATTAATATAAACATTATTTCCACATTAAACATCCTAAAATGTAATGTCTAATCAGATCAAAAGCCATTTATAACAATAAAAACTACATTAAAAAATTACTATGTCCTGGGCTTAGATGTGGTCTCTGCAATCAGTTGTTCACTTAACAAATTATTTAAAAAATACATACATACACACACATGAATTCCGAATTGTGATATGTGCCAAAATAAAAACTATGGGGTGATGGGAGAGCTTAATGAGGATCAAATATAGATTGGGAGGAGGGTGATGAGGAAAGACTCCTTTGAAAAAGTGAGATTTAAACTATCTGAAGAAGCTGTGCTTAGTTGAGAAAGGTGCTGGGCAAAGAGTATTCCAGGAAGAAGGAATAGCATGTGTGAAGGCTCTGCTCTGCTGCTTAAATTGTGGTTGAACTTACTGAGTATGGCTAGAGTGAATAGCGCCTGATGAGGCAGGAGGTAGGCTAGGATGAGATCGTTTCAGATCTTGCGCTCTATACCAAGAGGTTTAGGTTTTATTCTGAGTGACTGGGGAGACATAAAGTATGAGCAGAATAAGATTTAGAATAAACTTATCCAAGCCCATCTAATAAATGGTAGTGTGAGGAACTGAAACAATGGGTGTTTCAGGACATTTGATCCTTGTCTCTAAAATAAAATCCAAACTCTGTTGAATATTTTTCAGTCTACTCTTACTATCTTTATCTCCTCCTAAACTCCTACTCACCTATGCTGTAACCATACCAAACTATTGCAGTAAGTATCATGAACGTATCCTCTACCTTGATGCCACTGTTAATTGTTTACTATGGCTGAAATACTCTTACTCCCACATACTCTTAAGAAAATCCTACTCATTGTTTAGGATCCAGATCAAATATGAATGAAACCTTCCAAATTTGCCTCCAGATTGATATTGCCCATTTATCTTCTTTTAACCATAGTAGTTTATATTACTATCACATTGTAGTATATTATTCAATAAATGTCTGTGTAATTGATTATGTGCCAGGTACTATGTGTAGACAATATGGACATATCCACATATAAAAATAGACACAGTTGCTACATTTGTGGAATCTACATTGTAACACAGACTTTGAACAAAATCTGGGCACAAATATGTAACTAAATATTAGTAAGAGGTATTAAGGAATAGTAAGGGGTGCCTGCAGGTTTCTGAAACCCTAATATGGCCCTTGAGGTCAAAATTATTTTCATAATCCTATTAAGATATTATTTGCCTTTTCATTCTCATTCTTATGAGTATATAGTAGTAATAGGATGTATGATATTGCAACAAATTGAATACAGAAAACACGAGAATCCAGATGTCTTTTGTTAAAGCAGACATTAAAGAAATTGTCAAAAAAAAAAAAATTAAGCCACTTTGGGGCTGCGTGCGGTGGCTCACACCTGTAATCCCAGCACTTTGGGAGTCCGAGGTGGGCAGATCACTTGAGGTCAGAGTTCAAGACCAGCCTGGCCAATGTGGTGAAACCCCATCTCTACCAAAAATCCAAATATTAGCTGGGCATAGTGGCACACGCCTGTAATCCCTCCCTGTAATCAGGAGGCTGAGAGGCAGGAGAATTGCTTGAACCTGGGAGGCAGAGGTTGAAGTGAGCTGAGGTCACACCATTGCACTCCAGCCTGCGTGACAAGAGCAAGACTGTCTCTCAATCATTCAGTCAATCAATCCCACATTGCCTTCTCATTTTTTGGTTGTTTTGGAAAATGTGTGTGGTTTTTCTTTTTTCATTTAAAAATAGATCACTTTTGTTAATGAGTTTTTTGTTATTTTAAAATGAGTTTTAAACACTTCTTGGTTATAATTTTTAATGTGGTAAATACTGATAACGGTAAACTATGTAGATAAAAGCTTTCTAGGGTCCTCTATGCTTTTTAAGTGTATGAAGGGGCCAAGTGTGGTGGCCAACACCTGTAATCCCAACACTCTAGGAGGCCAATGCAGGAAGATCCAATGCAAGACCCTATCTCTACAAAAAAATTTAAAAATTAGCCAGATGTGATGGTGTGTGCCTGCAGGCTTAGTTACTCAGGAGGCTGAGGTGAGAGGATCACTTGAGCCCAGGAATTTGAGATTGTGGTGAGCTGTGGTCATGCACTGCGTTCCTGCCTGGGCTACAGAGTGAGACCCTATCTCAAAAAAAAAAAAAAAAAGGTGTGTGTGTGTGGTGTGTGTGTGTGCGCGTGCACTGAGAGAGAGAGAGAGAGAGAGAGAGAGAGAGAGATCCTGAAACCAAAATGTTTAACAACCCCTGTAATGGGGATCTGATTTAAATTGGAGGCTCCTGGAAAAGTAAAAGATAATCTTATGCCTCTGTTAAATTCTTCTATTCTTCTAAAAATTAGGAGTGTGATTTTCTCTGTATTTCCAAAACCTACAATTCTTTTTATAAAATGGGTGTGTTGGTCGAACCTAAATTTATTTAAATTTTTTTTTAATTTAAAAAAATATGGAATGCTTCATGAATTTGCATGTCATCCTTATGCAGAGGCCATGCTAATCTTCTCTGTATTATTCCGATTTTAGTATATTGCTGCTGAAACAAGCACCAAATTTCGTTATCAAGGTCTACTGTAGATGGCCATTCTTTCCTGGATTTGTGGTTTCATTGAAACCTTTGTTGGAAATACCACCTTACTTCTGATTACTGTAGGAAATAGATCTAGATTCAATCAAGGAGTGAATCAAAGGAGTTTAATTCAAATTCCTCTTGGTATGAAGCTGGGAAGATTACTTAACCTGCTAAACCTTACCATTATTCATCTGTAACATAGCATACATATTATTTTACCATGGTGTAATGATTTAATGAACGAATGTTTGTGACCTGATTAATAACAGAGACAATCCATAAAATGATAATTCATTTATATACACAGCACATATATCTTGGGGTTACTTTCAGTTAGTGAGCAGAGAGGTCTGTGGATAAATCAGGATATAATAATCATCATTTAAGGACATATTCATTCACCATTCAAACAGTTTATCAGAAGGGAGAAAGCCAGAATGGTCTATTGTATGATTATTCATCTTTAGAAAAAGGAACAGAAAATATGGGCTTAGAATATTTTAAATAAGTAGCTTTATGTTGCAGTGTAGATGTTTTAAGGATGGGGTAGAGTTTTATGTGTCTGGTACAGGAACAGTGCCTCACATTTTACTAAATGTTTGAATAATTAATTAACTAGAGATTCTTAGAAACACATTTTTAGAAGCCTTGAAAAAGATGTATACTACAGATTAAAGGCCAAGCCCAAGAAAGCTTACATGGCTAACTGGAAAAATAAATAAAGGTACCGTAGAAGAAAAAGAAAATTGCCCTGTGGGGAGAACATGTGGTGTCATATGGTGTGACTAAATAGGATCCAGTAAGATAAGACATGATAGAGCATCTTCGGAATGCTTCCATGTTCCAAAGTTAAAATGTTAACTATATTAAAGGTAGTAAGCCAGTAAAAGAATCCTTAAGATCCCAGTGCAGAATGTTTGACAAGAGATAAGAAGATCAGCTGATTGCTGTGGTATTCATAGCAGAAAGCCATAGGATAATTATCCTTTTGATGCTCTTTTTTGAAGAAGATAGGTCTTTTTTTTTTTTTTTTTCCTTTTAGTTTATTTTTGTTTTTTGAGGTGAAGTTTATCTCTTGTTGCCCAGGCTGAAGTGCAATGGTGCAATCTCGGCTCACTGCAACCTCTGCCTCCCGGGTTCAAGTGATTCTCCTGCCTCAGCATTGAGGCACCGGCCCTGGCCTCCCAAAATGCTGGGATTACAGGCATGAGCCACCGCACTTGGCTGAAGATAAGTCCTTTTTTAAGATAGATAGTTAAGACTGGGTGCTGTGGCTCATGCCTGTAATCCTAGCACTTTGGAGGCCAAGGCAGGTGGATCACCTAAAGTCAGGAGTTGAAGACCAGCCTGACCAATATGGTGAAACCCCATCTCTACTAAAAATACGAAACTTAGTTGGGCATGGTGGTGTGCACCTGTAATCCCACCTACTCTAGAGGCTGAAACAGGAGAATTGCTTGAACCCAAGAAGCAGAGGTTACAGTGAGCTGAGATCACACCACTGCACTCCAGCCTGGGTGACAGAGCAAGAC
>CAUYLG010024535.1:0-89066 GCA_963573385.1 Cacajao melanocephalus | reverse complement strand
TGTTAAACACAATTATTGGCATAATAGAGGTTTTTAATACCCATTTTCAGACTGCATTCTAGCCTGGGCAGTAGAACAAGAATCCTGTTCTCTCTCCCTCTTTTTCTTCCTCTTTCTTTCTCTCGTACATTCTTTTTCTTTCTTTCTTTCACTCTTACTTTCTTTCCTCTCTTTTCCTTTCTTTAAAAAAATAAAAAAATAAATAAAAAAAAAACATGATAAAATAAACTTAAACAAAATTTAAAACTTCTGCTCTTCAAAAAAAAAAACCCTATTAAGACAGAAAAAGGTATGAGACAGACTAGGAGAAAATATTCACAGTACACATAACTGAAAACGTTCTTGTATTCATACATGTAAAAAACTATTATTGGCCAGGCGCAGTGGCTCATGCCTATAATCCCAACACTTGGGGAGGCCAAGATGGTTGGATCATTTGAGGCTAGAAGTTCAAGACCAGCCTGGCCAACATAACGAAACCCCATCTCTACTAAAAATACAAAAAATTAGTGGGGCATGGTGGTGCATACCTGTAATCCCAGCTACTCAGGAGGCTGAGGCATGAGAATTGCTTGAATCCTGGAGGTGGAGGCTGCAGTAAGCCAAGACTGTGCCACTGCACTCCACTGTGGGTGACAGAGTGAGACTGTGTCTCAAAAACAGAAACAAAAACAAAAAGAAAAAAACTATAATTGTTCAATAATAAGCAAACAACTCAAGTTTTTAAAAAATGGGCAGAAGACTTGAACAGATACTTTGTACAAAATAATAAATGCAAATAGCCTACAAGCACATTGTGATGGATCAACAAAATTTCCACATTAAAAAAAATCAACCTTAACCCCCACCTCACACCGCACACAATAATTAACTCAAAATAGATAATAGTCCAACACATAAAAGTTAAAATCATAAAACTTAGAAAGCATAAGAGAAAAATTTCACAATATTGGAGTAAACAGAAACTTCTTAGGCTGAATATAAACCACAGAAGAAAAAAATTGGTAAACTGAATTAATCAAAATTAAAAAATCTCCTCTTCAAAAGGCAAGCCATAGAATGGTAGAAAATATTTTTAATACAAACATCTAACAAGGATTTACTTCCAGAATACAAAAAGAATCTCTGTAACTCAATCATAAGAAGACACATTACCCTATTTTTAAAAATGGGCAGAGGTTTGAATAAGCACGTTATTGAAGAAGAAATACAAATGGCCTAGGAGTACACAAAAAGATATTCAACATCATTAGTCATCAGGGAAATACCAATTAAAATCACAATGAGATAGCATTTCACACCCACTAGACTAGCTAAAATTAAAATGACCAGCCATACCAAAGTTGGTAAGAACATGGAGCAACTGCAACACTGCTGGTGAGAATATAAAGTGGTACAGCCACTTTGGAAACAGTTTGGCAGTTTCTTATAAAGTTAATCATACACTTAAATACATTTTGTAATCCAAAAACTCTACTCGTAGAAGAAAAGTAAAAGCATACATTCACAAGCAGACTTGTACAAATATGTTTATAGCAACTTTATTTACAATAGCTGCATACGGAAAACAACGCAAAAGTCTACCAGCAGACAAATAAACAACTTGTACTATATTCATAAAATTAAATTCTACTCGGCAATAAAAGGAATTATTTCCATTATGTAACAAACACGGATGAATCTCAAAAACACCACATTGCTTGAAAGAAGCCAGATACTGAATGCATCCATTTATTTGAAGTTTAGACCTGTCTAATACTGTAGGCACTAGCCATATGCAGTTATTTAAATTGAAATTAATTAAAATAAGTCGAATTTTAAAATTCAGTTCTTCCATTGTGCTAGACATATTTCAAGGGTTCAAGAGTCACATGCGGCTAGTGGCAAACATGTTGGACAGCGCAGATATATAGAACATTTCTATTATCACATAAACTTCAGTAGGACAGTTCTCTAAAACACGCAAAATCAAGAAATGGAGATAGATTTGGATCAGTAGTTGCTGGAAGCAGAGTGGGGATGGGGAGGGTAGGGTGGAAAGACTATAACGTGTCACAAAGATACTCTCTGAGAAATACTGGAAATGTTCTCTTTTGATTGAGGTGGTGGCTGCACAGATGTATACTTTACCCCCATATCATAACAACTTTTCAAGTAGACCACAGGCTGCATTTCAATCCCACTTGCTCCTTTTGCTTGGCACCTCTGAGCAGCAAACAACCTTCTCAACTGTACACATCTGATGCTGAAAATCTCAAATGAATACATAGCACCAGGATAGTGGAATCAATCTGTTTGGGTTCAAATCCACCACTTCACAGGTTTATCTTAGACAACTCAACCTTGCTGAGGCTTAGTTTTCACACCTGTAAAATGGGGGAAAATAATAGTTTCTCATGTAATTCTCATAATAATCCTACGAAATAATCTCTCAAAAAGTAATACTTTTTAATTTTATCATTATAAAAACCTCTCCAGAGTCATCACATATTATTTCCTGACATAGGACTATGTCTATTTCTTTCAAATCACTCCTCCAGCTCTATAATAATAAAGGCTCAAATATCTGTACACTATTGTTTTGTGTAGGATATTACTGTATGTTACATGTGATCATGTTCCTTATCTAAACCAGGGCAGGCAGCTAAATGATTCTTAAAAGTTCTACAAGTTTACTGAGTGCTTAGCACATGTGCAAGGTACCACATGAGTTCACAAGAAGAGAAAGAATCCCTGCCTGCAGGAAACCACGACTTACTACAGAGTCATAAAGAAAAAAATTAGGATACGAACTAATATCACAAAATATTCAATAGTATAGTTTAGGTAGTTAAAAAGCGAGAGGATCATTCAATAGCATACTAATTGTATAACAGATCAAAAGTGCAGATACAAATGGTAGAAATCAGCATGAACTCGAGTCATCACTGAAGGCTTTCCAGAAAATGTCATAGTCTGTAGAACAGGACCTGCCCTGGGAAGTGAAGTCAGAAGAAAACAGAACAGAGAGGGAATCACAGTCATTTATTGGAGCTGGGATGGAAGGCTGTGGGTTGGCCTTGTCTTCTGTTTAGCAAGAGCAGAGTAGTCTCCATCAGCAAAAGCAGTAGAACTATCCTGGGCAAGCCCAGCAAAGTTCTCATAGCAGGTCAAATTGGCATAGCACATTTCGGTAGCCTGGCAACAAGGGGGAAGAGAAAAGTGGGAAGGGCCCTGAGCTGCTTCCTTGAACACATCGCATAACACATTCATGCATCAAAAATATAACAAGCTTCCTCAAGCAGCCAGTTGCCTCCAATTACCTGGGGTAACTCAAACACATATTATAAGCAATTTTAAATTAATTGACAGGCAACATCAACACACCTATTTGCTAAATGTTTTTTCAAACCAGTACTCTACAAGTCATTCCTTAATTAAGGTAATTGTCTTCAAAAGAATTAAAAATACATGAGATGAAAACTCACTCTGGATGAGATAAACATAGTAGAACCACTCTACTACCCTCACACATTCTTACATTACAGTCTCTCAGTAAAATGATCCTGATTTAATCAAAAGAAGATATGATTCAACTTCTGCAACTCTTTTCTTCAGGCTGTGCCTCCTGTCTGGATCCTCTGTGTCTAATGATCCCCTCCTATCTGGATCTCCTACATCTGATGTCTAGCCTCCATTTTATCATCACACCAAACAAAACATTTTTCAGACTAAATAACTCTCCAGTCTCAGAGAGATTCCCCCACAAAGCCATAGCATATAGGAAATATTTTAAATTTACATGCTTAATGTATAAGTATTATGTCATATAAGATGATGATTTCTAGCCATTTTCCTTTTTATGTTTGTATTATATTTAACACCAACACCAATTGAAGGCCTTCAGTGGCCCTCCAGTTAACAAGCTTAAAAATTATTCCTGCTCCTCAAGGATGCCCATCAATGACATCAAATTCTGGGTGGACGCCCAAGGCAACAGCTGACTCAAACACTTGATGTCATTCTAATAGCTTGTTTTGGGTAGAGTTAAAAATGCAAATAGAACGCCTCATTAAAACTCAAAGTTCATTTTAGCTGTGCCTCTGATTTGCCACTTAGAATTCATCATCCAAAGGTGGGACACAATATTATTTACACTTCTTACCTAATTGAAAGGAAAAAATGAAGCAAAAAGTTTCAGGGTTAGTTTTTGTTTTGTGAAGTGTTTAATCTTCAGGCCAATACTGTAGTACTTTTGCTATTTTTCCGGATGGTACACCAAATAAAACAGAAGTGTTGTCAGAGTCCACAATCTGAAGCCAGCAGGGTAGCTCTGATCTGTCCCCTCCTAGCCTTCAGGCCATTTCTGGGGCTCTGACAGGAATCGGGGGCTGGAGCTACCCTGGAAGGTCAAGTGAAATGCAGGTGTGGGGGATGGAGAAAATCTCAGGACCTGAATGGTGTGGGGTCCTCAGCAAATCAACTGCATCACAGCACACGGGTAGTATTAGACTTGAATAAGCATAAGAATCATGGTAAGTATAGTTCATTTTTAAATATCATTATGTCATTATTTCAAATATCAGTTGTGATTTTATGGGTACCAGGGATTAAAAAAAACAAAGCAAGCTTTGGCCAAAGTGCTGTACTATATCCTACACTAACATTTTAACAAATAAAACACGCTATTATATGTTTTTCTGATTATAAAAGTAATACATACACATTTACAGTGGAAAATCTGAAAAAAGGGCTAAGTAAAAGAAATGATACCATCAGTAAGTTCTAATTTTGTTATAACTTCCTTCCAGTTTTTCCCCATGAGCATAGCTCTTTTACAGAGTTGAAATTATACTCTATATTGTTTTTATCCTGCTTCATTAGTCAAAACACAGGTTAAGCATCCCTAACTCACAAATCTGAAATCCAAAAGTGCTTGAAAATCTGAAACTTTTTGAGTACTGACATGACACCACAAGTGGAAAATTCCATACCTGATACCATGTGACTGGTCATAGTCAAACTGCAGTGAAAACTTTGCTTTATTTACAAAATTATTCTGAATATTATGTAAAATTGCCTTTAGGCTACTTGTATAAGGTATACATGAAACATAAATGAATTTAATATTTTAGGTCCTATCCCCAAGATAGCTCATTATGTATAATGCAAATATTCCAAAATACAAAAAAGTCCAAAATCCAAAACACTTCTGGTCCCAAGTATTTCAGATGAGGGACACTCAACTAGTAATATTGTTTAAATATAATAATATACTGTCTAAGGAAATAATTTTTGGACATAATAAAACCTACATAAATAGCAGCAATCCCTTTCCCAAAGTTCTGTACGTTATTTTATTATTTTATTCTTTAAAATAACATTTATGTTATTTTTTAAAAGGAAGAGATCATAGAAAATCATCCTGCCCTGCCCCCTCCCCCAAAACCACACATACTCTCACAGGTTTTATGTATTTGTAAACACATCCTTGGACATATAGCAGCTTCCAGATTGCTCAATGTTTCCTCCAAGGGCTGACCAACTAACGGGTATGACTCATTCAGTCATTTAACAAATAATTTTTAACACTTACTATGTGCCAGACCCTGTGCTAGGCACCAAATAAAAATGGTCCATAAAACTACTCTAATTGGTCTAATTGATATTTATCAAAGGGAAATTTACTAGGGTTAGGTGATAGCTTATATTTCATTTGGCCAAATAGAGCTGGGTTTAAGGCTGATCTGATCAACACCAGCCTCTCCAGCCCACTAGTTTGAAACTCATTTCGGTCAGGGTGTGCTAGCCCACATCCCCTGAACCTAGCCTATTCATTCCCATTTCTGAGTCCTGTTCATCATTCCCAAGCCCCTGCTACCTTCCTTTCTGCTGAGCCATGTTCTATTCAGGAAACTTTTCTGACCAGTGTCTATGAGCGTCAGTCTAAAATGACTGGGGCACCAACCATCCAGAATATTCTTTAGACAACTCTGACTGCCCTGTTCCCTGTAGGGTAGTTGTAAGGATCTCTCTGGTTCAGGCACCAATCCCTCATTTTCTTTATTATTTTTCACAGCTAAACAATAGATGCACTGCATACTACTAACCACTTAACCATTCATCTCAAGAACTTCTCTATCTGCATCCAACTCTGAGAAGATTTTCAAGGAAAGCATTTTACCCTCTCAGTTGGTACTGGCATTTTTTTTCTATCCTAATAACCTTGTTTGCCTTCCTTCAATGGATGACAGCTAAGATAAAGCAGCTTTGAGGCAGTAAAGTTTGATTCACTTTACCCATAACTCCTCAAGAAAACATAACTACCTTTCACACAGCAGCCTCTATACTATATCAAGACCTCTGTGTGACTCCATGCACTGTGCTGAGTGCCTCGTGCGTATAATTTTATTCAATCTTCACAGGAACTGTGGTGAGGAATGCACCAAGATGACAATTTCCAACTCAGAGATGTGAAAACTGAGGTTCTGAGAGATTAGGCCATATGGTGAGCCACTGGCAAAGTGAAGATTCAAATCCAGGCAGCTGCCTCCCCATACAAGCCTTTTTTGTGAGTTAACCCATCCACCCTGGCTAATAGTCTTCCTCACTTTTTCTTCCCATGAGGCTGAGGCTAGTGATTCTCACATTTACATCAGCATCAGAATCATGGTGGGGACTTGGTAAAATTACCCTTACTAGGGTGGAACCCAAGAGATTTTGATTCAAGAAGGGAACTGCATTTTGGAGACCGAGTCTCGCTCTGTCGCCAGGCTGGAATACAGTGGGGTGATCTCGGATCACTGCAATCTCCGCCTCCCAGGTTTAAGTGATTCTCCTGCCTCAGTCTCCTGAGTAGCTGGGACTACAGATGCATGCCACCACGCCCAGCTAATTTTTGCATTTTTAATAGAGACGGAGTTTCACCATGTTGGCCAGGATGATCTTGATCTCTTGACCTGGTGATCCACCCACCTCAGCCTCCCAAAGTGCTGGCATTACAGGCATGAGCCACCATGCCCGGCCTGAGATCTGTATTTTTAACAGGCACCTCTCCTATCACCACCACCACCAGGTAATTCTGGTCTTCAGCATATAGCTAAAGATACTGCATTGAGCACAAGGGGATCCTGCACATCAGAGAAGAGGCTTTTGTAAAATGGCATTAATTTCCTCATTACTCATGATCCATCGGGGCTTTAAAAAATGGCAGGAAGTTATTGTTTAATGAGTATGGAGTTTCAGTTTAGGAGGATGAAAAAGTTTGTGAGAGAGGCAGTGGTGACAATTACAAAACAATGTGAATGTACTTAATGCCAAGGAACTTCATTTATTTATCATTTTTTAGAGACAGGATCTCATTCAGCTGAGACTACAGACATGTACCACCACATCCAGCTAATTTTTTTTTTTTTTTTTGAGACAGAATTTCTCTATGTTGCCCAGGTTGGTCTTAAACTCCTGACCTCAAGAAATCCTCCTGCCTCAGCCTCCCAAAGTGCTGCGATTACAGGCTTGAGCCACTCTACCTGAACTGTACACTTTAAAATGGTTAAGATAATATACTTTGTTATGCATATTTTACCACAATTTCTAGGACGGCAAAATCCTAACTTCTTAGCTGCCTTAGGGAAGGTGTCTCTGACATCCCCTCCTATTGACCCAGAGAGAGGTGACGTTTAATCCTAAGGGACCTCTTGAGAAAGGGACTACTAAAAGGCAAAAGGTGAAGCAAAGTTGGCCCTGTGTGGCCCCTCTTCAGTTTTGAGCTGGCTGTTTACATTCAGGTCGAGGGGACAGGGCTGTGGTTTTAAGAGTTCCCAAGATACTGCAACATGCCTCATCCCCTGCCTGTTCACCGTGAAACAAACCAATGTCCAGTCCCTAATGTAACCCACAGGTGTCCACAGACACGGGACAGAGGGAAGAGAAGAGCCCAAAGGATGGTGGGGAAAGAGCCCTCTTCAGGGTTCCAGTGTCAGCTCCCCCAGGGATCGATTATGTACAAGTCCTTCAGGCTATTCTGATTTTGGCTCAAATGTCATCTCTTTAGAAAGGCTTTGCCTGCTTGAAAGCAGCCCTTCCTCCACATCCATTACTTTCTGTAATATTACCCTGCCTGGTTGTCTTTTGAGCATGCACCACCACTGGAAATTATATTTATTACTTATTTGCAGACTAGCAACTTGTTTGCCTCCCCTGACTAGAACCAGAACTTCTTGAGAGCTGGGAATGTGCTACCTGCGTTTACTGTCCATTCTTAAGGCTTCACTTGAGACATAGCAGAAATTCAGTAAGTATTTGTACAATAAATAAATGAATCAGCCTCATCTGTTTCCTTTTGTATAATCGGTTCTTTCTGCCTCACAAGGTGATTTGTGGGAAGAGTCAAATGAGATCAGGTATGCCAAAGTGTTGCAAAAGGAAAGGTACCACATACATGGTGGGGTTATTGTGCCTGGCAGGAATGGGGGCAGTTCACAAAACCCTGAGTGCCTTACAAGGCCTCCTTCTGTGACCTTGGCATGGTGATGTGCTCCCTTCTCACTTCTCCACTCCTCCTAGGTGGAGATTCATCTGGAATCTAAAAATGACAGTGCTCCACTCTGCAGACCATCCAAACAGAATGCAACCAAATTATTACAAGGCGAGGCCTCTCAGAGAGTTTTCTCACTAAGGGGCTCAAATAACAAGATGATACTTATGAAGTCAGGGAACTGCCAGGTGGGAAACTTAGGGGAAGAACACAGAGATGCTTCCTGCCTTGGGTTAGTTGGGCTCAACAAGTATGAGTTGAGTGAGTGCCTGGTATATTTCAGGCCCTGGGCTCAATCCCAAGGGTAGAGAGAGAGGTGACTGAGATTGTCACAGTGGAGTAGGGGAGACAGTTACTAAACAGAAAACTCAAAGTCAGTTTGGTGAATCTGGCCTAGCACTAGTCAAGGAAGGCTTTCTAGAGTGATTGATGCCTAAATGAATTTAAAATATAAAGGATAGAGGAAAGAAGGGTTGGGGAAGAGTGAGTGGCCAAAGTAAGACACAGACTAGAAAGGCTACATAGAGTATAGAGAGTTTCAAGTAGTGAAAGCATGGGTGTTTATTGCTGGAATATCCAGTGTGTTGTGAAAAGGATGGGGTGCAGGGGAGGGAAGGGGACCAGAAGATGTACCTGGAGAAGTGGGCAGTAGCCACTCTCTCACTTTGAGCTAACTGCAGTACATCTCCATCAGCACTGATGCAGCTGCTGCCCTACCCTGCCAGGTGATGAGGAAGCTACACTGTCCCAGGGTGAGACTGCCTGGTGCACAACTTCCCAGGCAACTGCAAATCAGTGACATGGCCAATGTTTTTCAGCATGTGAGGCTGAGAATTCCTTCCCTTGATACCTCTCTCCAGTTCCCTGAGCCTCACCTCTCCAAACTCAAGTCTTCCCTGTTTGCAGCACAGGGAAGTCTAGTTTATCTTTTTAGTATCACCTGTTTTTACTCCCAGCCAAGCCTGACTTGACCTATTGGCTACTGGACCAATGAATGGGCTTATCCCGGGCAGAATTCCATAGGCATGTGTCTGAAACAAGAGGCAACAAAAGATAAACCAGAGTTACCTGTGCTGCAAATGGGGAGGACCTGAGACCAGAGGGGTGAGGCTTGGGGAACTGGAGAGAGATATCAGGGAAGAAATTCCCAGCCTCACATGCTGGAAAACATCAGACGTGTCACTGATTCACAATTGCCTAGGAAGTTGTGCAGCCGGCAGTCTCACCCTGGGACAGTGCAGCTTCCTCATCACCTGGCAGGGCAGGGAGGCTGCTACATCAGTGCTGATGGAGAGGTGGTGCAGTTAGCCCAGTGCGGAACCTCTTCTGGGCCCTGCGTGAAGGCAGCAGAAATGAACAGAAGGAAGTAGAGCCCTGGTGTTTTACACAAAATGCTTATGCCAAAAATTTGCTCACACAGTATGATATGATTCAGAGCATGAAAGGCAGGAAAACCAGAGGGAGAGAAGGGTCCCCATTTCTTTTCCCTGCTGTTGTTACACTGGAGCTGCCTCAATTCCAGGCACATAGAAATAAAAGGAAGAGGCTCACAGTTGTTCACCTGGGGTTATATTTTCAGGGCCTGCCAAACAAGAATGTTTAACTTTGTATATTCATTTGGATAATATTTGTAAAAAGAAAAACATTTTCAAATCCAAACCACCCCTCCCCAAATCAATCACTCCAGCTTTGGTCAGGACCTGGGGACAGAGGTGAAAATCCTCATCTTTTTAGCACATTCACTTTTCCCATTCCTCCTCACAGCCTCCAGCTCTTCCAGCTTAATGGCACTCAAAGGGTCCTGTTGTGGTTAAACATAGCAAGTGGCTTCCCTGTCTTAAGAGGTGGTATAGTTTGGATGTTTGTCCCCTCCAGATCTCATGGTGAAATGTGATCTCCAATGTTGGAGGTGGGGCCTAGTGGGAGGTATTGAATCATGGGGTCTATTCCTTATGAATGGTTTAGTGTCATCCCCTTGGTGATGGTGATGAGGTCTCGCTTAGTTCACACAAGATCTGGTTGTTTAAAAGAGTCTGGAACCTCCCCCTTCTCTCTCTCTTGCTTGCTGTTTGGTAGTGTGACATGCCTGTTCCCACTTTGCCTTCCACCATAAGTAAAAGCTCCAAAGCTTCACTAAAAGCCAAGCAGATGCCAGTGCCATGCTTGTACAGCCTGCAGAACTGTAAGCCAATTAAACCTCTTTTCTTTAGAAGTTACCCAGTCTCAGGCATTTCTTTATAGCAGTGCAAGAATGACTAACACAGAAAATCAGCACTGAGGACTGGGGCATTGCTATAAAGATACCTGAAAATGTGGAAGTGGCTTTGGAACTGGGGATTGGGCAGAGGTTGGAAGAGTTGGAGGGCTCAGAAAAAGACAGAAAGATGGGGGGAAATTTGTAATTTCTTAAGAGAGTCTGGTTAAATGGTTGTAACCAAAATGCTGATAGAAATACGGGCAGCAAAGTCCAGGCTGATGAGGTCTCAGATGGGAATGAGGAAGTTATTGGGAACTGCAGTGAAGGTCACCTTGTTACACCTTAGCAAGGAACTTGGCTTCATTGAGTCCAAGTCCTTGGGATCTGAGAAAGTTTGAACTTGAGTGATAACTTGGGGTATCTGGCAGAAGAAATTTCTAAGCAGCAAAGCATTCAAGGGGTAGCCTGACTGCTTCTAACAGCCTACAATCAGGTGTGGTAAGTCTAAGGAATGACTTAAAGTTGGAACTTATATTTAAAAGGGAAGCAGAGTATAAAAAATTGGAAAATTCACAGCCTGGCCATGTGGTAGAGTAAAAAAGCCTGTTTTCAGGGGAACAATTCAAAAGGGCTGCAGAGCAACCACTTGCTAAAGAGATTAGCATGACTAAAAGAGATACTATCCAAGACAGTAGAAAGAAGTCCTTGAAGGCATTTCAGATCTTCTAGGTTCCCCTCACATCACAGGCTCAGAGGCTAAGAAGGAAAGAATGGTTTCAGGGGCCAGATCCTGGGTACTCCTGCTATGTTTAGCCTCAGGACATGGCTGCCCCAGCTCCAGCTATGGCTCAAAAGATTCCATATACAGCTCAGGTTACCTCTTCTGAGAGTACAAACTGCCATATGCCCTGGTGGCTTCCATGTGGTGTTAAGTGTGCAGGTGCACAAGATACAAATGTAACAGAGACTGGCAACTTCCCCCTAGATTTCAGAGGATGTATCAGAAAGCCTGAGGCCCAGGCAGAAGAGCCCCCACATAAAGAGACACTACTAGGGCAGCGCCAAAGGAAAATGCAAAGCTGGAGCCCCCACACAGTGGTTCTTACCTAGTGGAGCTACTTAGCAGAGCTATGGAAAGGTGGCTGCCACCCTCCAGACCCCAGAATGGCAGAGCCACCTGCGACTTGCACTCTTCAAGCCTGGAAAAGCTACAGACACCATACTCCAAGCTGTGAGAACAGCCACGGGTAATGCACCCTGCAAAGCCACAAAGCACCAGTGTGCTCTGAATGTGGGACATGGAGTCAAGGGTTATATTGGAGTTTTAAGGTTTAATGCCTGCCCTGTTTAGTTTCAGACTTGCCTGGGGCCTCTTGCCCCTTTCTTTGGGCCAATCTCTCCCTTTTGGAATAGGAATGTTTTCCAAATGCCTGCACCACCATTGTATCTTGGAAGTAAATAACTTGTTTTGATTTTATAGATCCATAGGTAGAAGGAGTTGAGTCTTAGATGAGACTTAGGAATTTGTACTTGATGGTGGAATGAGTTAAAACTTTAAGGGCTATTGGGAAGGGCTGAGTGTATTTTGTAATATAAGAAGAACATGAGATTGGGGGGACAAGGGTAGATGACATAGTTTGGATGTTTGTGCCTTCCAAATCCCATGCTGAATTGTGACCTCCAATGTTAGAGGTGGGACCTAGTGGGAGGTGTTTGGATCATGGGGGTGGATCCTTCATGAATGGCTTAGTGTCATCCCCCGGGTGATGAGTGAGTTCTCACTCCGTTAGTTCACATGAGATCGAATTGTTTAAAAGAGTCTGAGACCTCCCCCTTGTCTCTTGCCCCTGCTCTTGCCATGTGACATGCTGGCTCCTCTCACCTTCTACCATGATTGCAAGCTTCCTGAGGCCTTCACCAGAAGCACACACCAGCAACATGCTTCCTGTACAGTCTGTAGAATGGTGATCCAATTAAAATCTCTTTTTAAATGTTTAATAAATTATCCAGCCTCAGCTATTTTTTATAGCAATTCATGAGTGAATGAACACAAGAGGTCAAAGTGTGTTAGTAGTTGATTCCTGGGAGGTGATGGGACCAGGACACTAAGGGGCAGAACTCAAAGTTCACCTCAAGCATCCATCCACGTTTCCACCCTGCAAAACCCATGCGCATGGCTCAGCCTCTCTCATCTACTTCTGAATCCCCAAAATGAATAGGTCTCCTTCCTCTAAGCCATGGCAGCAACATTAAGAAGCAGCACTTTCTACCTCCTTTCTTCCTTAGGTGCTTCCTGTTGCCCTAGATAGCTCATTACCTCCCCTTACTATTTACCAAAGTATTCCAGCCTCTGTGATATTTCAGCAGTCTCCTAGAAATAAATTCCTGTAGGATAGACAGATGCAAAAGTTGGAAACAAGGTATATTCTAGAAATAGCAGAATGATTAAATAAATCATGGTACATTCATCAGGCACAGTGGCTTATGCCTATAATCTCGGCACTTTGGAAGGCCAAGGCGGGCAGATCACTTGAGGTCAGGAGTTCGAGACCAGGCTGGCCAACGTGGTAAAACCCCATCTCTACCAAAAATACAAAAATTAGCCAGGTGTGGTAGTGGGTGCCTGTAATCTCAGCTACTTGGGAGGCTAAGGCAGGAGAATCGCTTGAATCCGCGAGGTGGAGGTTGCAGTGAGCTGAGATCATGCCACCACACTCCAGCCTGGGAAACAGAGAGAAAGAAATTCCATCTTAAAAACAAACAAAATACGGTATATTTGTACTCAGAAAAACAGGTTTTATTGTTTTTGTGACTTAGATCTAGACACATTTACCTGGAAAGATTTTCAGAGCATATTGTTACTTTTTTTTTTTTTGAGACAGGGTCTCATTCTGTTGCACAGGCTGGCATGTAATGGCACAACTACGGCTCACTGCAGCCTCAAACTCAAGCAATCCTCCTACCTCAGCCTCTCGGGTAGGTAGGACTATAGGTGTGTGCCACCATGTCCAAATAATTTTTTTTTTGATTTCTGGTAGAGATGGGGATTTCACTGTGTTGCCCAGGCTGGCCTTTAACTCCTGGCCTCAAGCAATCCTCCCATTTTGGTCTGCCAAAGTGCTGGGATTACAGACATAAGCCACCATGCCTGGCCATATTGTTAAAAATAAAAATGAACTGAACAAAACATAGAATGAGCTCCTTTTCAGAAAACAAAAGAAAACCACATATGAAAACAAAAATATATCTTTAAGTGCACGTACATGTGCGTAACTCTGTAAACACATAGAAAAAAATCTATAAGAATGCCCACCGGACCAAATAACTTCAGAAAAAAAAAAAAGAAAGTATCCTACATGTAGTTTAGATTATTTACAAACAAGAATGTATTCACTGTTCTGGAAACATCAGTAGCTTAAAAAAAAAAAGGATGTATTTGCATATCGCTTCTGTAATTAAAAATATAATTTTTTAATTCTGAAATTATTATGAGATTCTTTTCATCCTGTAGAACTTTGCTTTAACAAGTTACATACTAGCACCAGGAAGGCAGAGGAACTAGTTCCCACTTGGGCAAGGGTTTGTTTATACTGCTTATCTAAAGTTACAGCCAACAATGCTAATGATTCTGAATAGCACCAGCCACTCCTTGGCCATCCCCTCCCCTCCCACCCACAGCTTCAGCTATCACCTCTATGTGGATGACTTCCAAATGCCTCTTTCCAGACACAGCCTTTCCCTGGAGCTACAGTCCTGACTTTCCAACTTTCTCTTGAGCGGAGCCAACACACAGTATACAAAACCAGACTCCTGTCTTCTCCCTCTCCCTAATTCCACTCTTCTGCCTAACTTCCTCCTTCCTATGAACTGGCACCTCTTTTTTTCTCTAGAAACCCAGAAAGGAAACTTCCTAATCATCCCTAGTCCTCTTTATCAACATGCCCACCCCCAAATATCCAGCTAGCTGTCACATTCTGATGAGTCTTCTAAAAGGTTCTTCCCTTATGTTGCCACCAACACCACCTCAGTTCAGATCCTTTCCATACATCACCGGGACTAGGAGAATCACCCTAAGTGGTCTCCTTGCTCTTAACTGCTTTGACCTACTTACTAGATAGATATCCTATTTGGTGAAGAACCAACATTCCAGTCTGCCATGGTCATTTTGAGCCTTCATTCCATCACCTATTGTATTAGCCATCTTCCCAGCTTTGAGTCATTTGACAATTTGGGAAATATGGCTTTATGCCTTCTCCAAGTATCTGATAAAAATGTTAAAGTGAGCTGAGCCAAGAACAAGGCTCTAACTATAGATCTCTTTCCAAGGAAACCTAGAGCTTAGTACTAAAGTAAAGACAGTAATTTTTTTTAAGTAGTGTTGGATGTTTTTGATCCATCTCATTTATACCTTACAACAATCCCTTGTAGGAAGTATTGTTACCCCAAATTTTAGAGACTTTGAAATAGGCTGAGAATGGCTAGGCAAACTTGTGAAAAAGTCTCACAGTTATTAAATGATAGACTTGTCATTTGAACTTGTCTGTTGATTCCATAGCTCATGGTTTTTCTACCACATAGTAGAAACCTTTTGTGGATCCTTACCTTCTAAAAGATAAAGCACATGTCTCTTAATCTGCACTAAACGCTTTCCCTATTCTAGCTCCAAACCTATCTTCGTAGCAATAGATTATACTATATGTCAAACACAGTAATAAATTTTACATGCTCTATTTCATTTAATCCTCACCACCACCCCATGAAGTGTTATGAGTATATCTATTTCATATCTTCAGAAACTGAGGCATAGATTAAAAATAGCTTAATCTATAAATCAGAAATTATTTAAAAATAAATTTTTAAGAATAGCTTCATCAAGGCCCATCCAGCCAGAAAACAGCAAAGCTGGATCAAACCCGGGCATGCCTGATTAGACAGATATTTAGGAGGCAGAATGGACAGGAATTCATATTTGTATAATCTATCAACATGTATTTCTTGAGATCTTTGTCACACATTTAATATTGTTTAAGGGCTACAGATAATAGAAATGAACAACCAACAGAAGTCCCTGGCCTTGGCTTCATAGGGCACACACTCTATTGGGAAAGACAAACATTGGAATGGAAGGCAGCAGCGTGTCATGACTGGGAAGATGAGGCCTTCGGGCTAAGAAATCGCAGACTCAGGTGAGGGTTTTGGTCTCACCAAGTGGTTTGATAAAGGTTCCATTCGCAACGATGGAGAACACAGGAGAAATGGGTTTAGGAAAGATGCATTCAGTTTGGTACATGAGTTTTGGGGAGATGCTACCCAGGCAACCTGATATGCAGCTTTGGAGCTCAGAAGTAAGAAGCAGGCTATGGAGAGGCTTAGAATCATTGGTGTAAAAGTGCAACTGCACTCACAGACGTGAATGTCCTTACCAGACATTTCTTGATAAAGATGTTGAGAAGTTCAGGTATTTGTGCCATGTCTGTCTAACTAACTGAAAGATCTCTGATGGCAAATCCTGGGTATAGAATGAGGAATACAGTAAATGTTCTCTTTACAGAATGAACCAAAGTCTTTCATTTCAAAATGAGTAACAAAGCCATAAATTAATAGTAGAGCATATATGTGAACTAGTTACTCCAGATGAACCTGAATGGCTTCCTTAATACAAGAGCAACCAATGTCCTGGGCATCGTCCCAAGTTTTCGCTGAGCCTTTGCACTGAATAGAACTGGTCACAAGGTGAGCATTTGCTGCCTCTCCTTGTACATTCTAGTCCGATTCCTTGGAATGTGCTACCTCAGTCCCAGCAGCCCTTGCTTCCAGAATTCTTCAAATCAAAAATAAATTTCTCCAAAAAGGAAGGAACGAGGATGGAAATATTTAGCAAAAGAAAACACCAGGTAACAGCAACAGAAGCCTCTTTCCCATGAGTGAAGCTACAGAGTTTTAACTAAGCCCCTTAAACAAAACACTGTCAAAATTTACAACTTACAAATGATTCCTCACTTATAATGCTTTGTTCTATCCTTCCATAAATAAATGTCTGTTCTATCCTTCCATAAAATAAATGTCTGAAACACTGAGGAATGGAGAGAGTGAGCAACATTTTGTTTCACAAATGACAGGAAGTGTCAGGTCCTCACCCGCAAGATCATCTGGCTCAGGTAAACTCAGGAGGACAGTTGCTATGGGGACCTTGCTCAGCAGAGTCCCCTCTAGCCAGCATAGTGCCTGACACAGGAGAGTAACTCGAAATAACTGTTGAATAGATCAGTGTTGAATGGATGAGAAAAGATGGTTGAAAAAAAGTCCACAATTGTGGGGAAAAAAGGAGACAAGGAATGAGGGGTAACATGTAAGTTAACAAGAATGTGAAGAATGCAACCAACCACCTTTTTACATCTTAGGCTCTGATTCTCCTCAGCTTCTCCACAAAGACACCCACACAGTAGCTAAATCTTTGGATCAGTTTCTGAGTCCTATAGATGCTGTCAAATGCAAACTTAAAGTATTTGCCATTTAATGATTAAGTTTTATACCTGTTTTCTCTTTTCCTTTTGATATGCCTTAGGAACACTTTCTTTCCCCCAAGCTTTCACCTAAACTAAAACTTGACATTGAATTAGACTATTACTAGATTCTAAGGTAATGATGAGGACCAAGCTTCACCTTGTAGGTTTGCTGCTCTTCTATTTCACATTTTACTCCAAAAAGGATGTCCACACTGTGTGTCCAGAATCCTCAAGGATGGTGTCTATCCATCTAATAGTAGAATTCCAATTCTGCCTATCTTGGGAGGAACACAAATAAATGAGTATCCTTGTTTACCATTTTTTTTTAAAGGCATTTCATTTTCATCTCACAGGAAGACCATTTTAGAGGCTACCCTTGATTAACACTAAAACTTCTTACAAGAGCACAAGCCCCAGTTACCCAATCCATGGTGTGCACTTCATTCTCCTTACACTCATCCACATAAACAGTGTCCCCAGCTCCTTACCACATCTGAAGCTGCCCCTGTCACTCTTCAGAAAGCACACGGGGGTCTCCTGGAATTCAATCTATGCACGCTCAGAAGCAGCAATCTAATTTTAATTCTTGCCTTTGATGACCATAGCTAAAGTAGAGCTCATTTTTTCAGTTCAAAGTAAAATCTAAATGGCTTCTAGATTAATATCTCTATTTTAGAGACACAACTGATTAACAAACAGATAATGAACTGCCACAGCAGGAATGCAAACATGGTTTAATGATGGGAAATTTGTGAACCTGATAGAACACATCAGTGGGTCAAATGTGAAAAAGCAAAAATTGTCTCAAAGATTACCTTCCTGGCATTTGATAAAATTCAACTCCCTTTCATCTTTTGCTTAAATCCAGGAATACAAAACTACTTCTTAAAAGTAATTTAAACTATTTCAAACCAAAAGCCAACATAATGCTTTCTAGAAAATATGAAAAGCATTTCCATTAAAGTTAGGAATAAAACAGTCTATTATCCTCACTCAGTAATGTTCTGGGATTTCTGATTTAAAAGAGAAATTTAAAACCTACAAATCATTATTTGTGGGTAACATAATTCTCTACCTAGAAAGTACAGGAGAATCAACTAAAAAGTTAAGTTGATTAAATAAAAAATATAAAACCTTTAGAAAACAATGAGTAAGACATAGAACTTCTCCACTACGGAGCACTGACCCCATTCGTTTCAGAACTGGTGTTTCCTAAGTGGTCATATGCAAGCCTTGTGCTCAAATAAACTCCATTCTTAATCATATTTTCTGAATCTCATCAGTTAAAGTTGACTATCTTCATGATAGAACGGTAAACAAGGAATTTAGGATCCAAAATTGAGTATGACATATTTATGATGTGATCCTAATTTTATTTGAAAAAGCAAAACTCCCTGTTCTACTGCTCCCAGCTAGGTAGCTTGGGACAAATCCATGAGTCTCTTAGGAGACCAGTTCTTTCAACTCCTCTGAAACCAAGAGGGCCAAGCTTGGACCCTTTTCCTTTCTTCCTCTCAATTCTAAGTATTAGGTGACAGCATACAATCAAAAATTAATAAATATAGACAGAAGTAGGTCTATGTTAATAATTTAAGATAAAATATAGAATTTTAGTTGTTAAAATTATTTTTGATTAAAGATTTTTTAAAAAATGAGTATCCTCTAAATAAGTAATGTATTTTATATCTGACTGCTTAGATAATGATAGTTCATTAGAAATGCACAGCACAGCAAGAAATGAGCACAGTCTTTTATCCTCTATGACTAATTTAATCTGGGCTTGCCTGCCTGCAACAGGAACACCCTCCACCTGTTGTCAACCATCCCGTGACTTGGCATTAGAGATGCCCGGACCATTCTCAGCCAGCAAAAGGCAGTCAAAAGCCTAGATCCAAGAGTGTCACCAGAGAGCATGCAAGGTTGTCTGATGTCTGTGTTGTACTGATGGTGCAGGAATTGATTTTGGAGTTCTTTTTGCAAACTTACATAGCTTCTATGCATAGCTCAAAAAGTTCCTGCCTTCTTCTCTTAGATTCAAATAATAATTGAGCATGTTTCTTCACAACTACCTACCACTATAAATTTTTAAACTGTGCCCAAGCCATGATGAAAGAAAAACCTCAAGCACAGTAAGCCAGACTGAGTTAGAAACAAATGAGCCTGCTGAGTAGTAAAGAAGTGAATCCACTCAGACCCCGGCAGTTAACCAAACTGCTCAAGCTCTGCTCTGTCATCCAAATTCATTCTGCCTTTGTGGAGGGAAAAGGAATACAATTTCATGGCCAGAGAATTTAGCTCTTGTGAATTTTATCTACCTTTCTGAGATTGACAAAACAGGCTACTAGAGAGGGCTTCAATTCTCCCAGGCAAACATTTCATACCTGAAAAACATGCTCAATCAACGAAATCTGAGTTTGTGTGATTAATAACAACAAATGAATTGAAACTTTCTTTAGAAATGACAGTAACTTGAAACAACTCCTGTGATATCCAAATTAAACCATGTTGTATGATATTTTAATCCCAGAAGTGTATAGCATGTACTTGGTCACATGCTTTTTTCCAAAATGATTTTTTTCTGTTCTCCAGATTTTCCATAGTCAGTAATATTATATAGTTTAAACCTAAAGTGAAGTCATCAAAACAGAGTCTCTCCTTCTGTCTGACTCTTCCTTAATTCTGAATATAGCAGCCTTATTGTTTTATTATTATTATGTGGCTATTCCAAAAAAGCAATAAAAATACACAAATGCTAGCTGAGTTTTGTTATAGCTCTGAACTTGTGTGCACCCATCATCAGCCCCTCTAAAAGAGACCTTTCATTATTTTTACAAATGGAGCACATTTCCTTGAGGTTACCATACAACCACACAGCCAGCAGTGATGCCACTACTAAGAAGAGAGAGATAAGAGGTCTGGGGCAAACATCCCTGACGACACTAGCCAGTACTGTTTGACTAATAACCCTGTCAAGATTAGGCACCCTATTTATGTTTTGTTTTATTTTCCTCAGATATCTTCCTCTTCCCCCATTCAAGCAAGCAGCCCTGTACTCACTGCTTCAGAGGAGGGATATGGGGCTGATGCGGGGGAGGTGGGGGGAATTGATTTTGGAGTTCTTTTTGCAAACTTACGTAGCTTCTATGCATAGCTCAAAAAGTTCCTGCCTTCTTCTCTTAGATTCAAATAATAATTGAGCATGTTTCTTCACAACTACCTACCACTATAAATTTTTAAACTGTGCCCAAGCCATGATGAAAGAAAAACTTCAAGCACAATAAGCCAGACTGAGTTAGAAACAAATGAGCCTGCTGAGTAGTAAAGAAGTGAATCCACTCAGACCCCGGCAGTTAACCAAACTGCTCAAGTCGGAGAGTCTTTCTGGCTCTTGTTTTAAAAACTTAAACCCTAAGAGCACAGAGGAAAGGGTTCAAGGGTATGAAGTCGGCATCATAGACCCAATGTTCAGCAGAAGCACGGAGGAGACTGGAATTTTACTCTGACTCTTGTCCCCATTCCAACCCCTACTGGCTGGTAGGCAGGGGAGCAAAGATGAAGTGTCTCATAGGTCCTGAAAGCAGAAGGAACCCCACTTCCTGGCAGAAAGCAATGAGACCTCAAGAACTGTGGCTGCTGCACCCATGAGAGGCAGCTCAGTGGTACTGTATATGAAGTCATCTATGGACAAGGACAATGGTTATTTCAGCGACAGCCAGGGAGAGAGGAAGTAAGACCTGCAGCTGTAGCGCCAGTCAGAGAGTAATAGAAAGGGACCCCATGAAGACATGAGGCTTAATTCTTTTTCTGCCATTCAACTGGGAGACTCAGTAACAACAATAAAAATTGTCAAAGAAGCTAGTACTTGTTAGAATTCTTATTCTCCACTATGTACTGTTCTAAGCCTCTGACATGAGTTATTTCATCTAATTCTTACAAAACATATTTGGTAGGTACTATTATTACCCTTAATGTAGATGAGGATGCTTAGGCCCAAATAGGCCAAGTATCTTTCAGATTATAAGCAGTAGAGGCAGGATATAAATGAACCTAAGCAACCTGACTCCAGATCCCAAATTTATTAAATGAAATGAAGGAAAATACAGAGTTATATTTCTTGTACATCCAAATCTATGGCAAGGCTATTTAGTTCTTCTCAAACTCATCTCTTTATCTGTCTAACAATAGGGCTCCTCTTTCATGCAAAATCTAAAACAGAGTCCCAGTATACAAGACAAATAAGAGCAGGACTGCTCGGTAGAAGCCGAAGTAAATGTCTGAGATCTTCATTCCCCAGCATCTCCCTCACCCTGCAGAGGCCCCAAACACTCCTGGAACACAGTTTGAAAACCCCTGTTCCAAACCAATATCACTCTGAATTATGTGCTTGAGAGACAAAAGCAGCCCAGCTAGAACACCAACAACAGCCAGCATAATCAAAGGAAAAAGGCGAAAATAATCCCCCGCTGGCAGTTACAGAGGGCCATTCCAGTCTGGGCCCTGACGCTAACCAGCTCAAGTTTGAGCACTGGAGGGCCCAGAGGTGGTGGAATTCCGGGCTGGAGCAGAGAGTCAGGAATGAGGCAAATCCAATAAACAGGCAGAGGTGGGAAGCAGAGCCAACAGGGCACTGGGGCCAGCGGTCTGTGGTGAGCAAGGCGGCTGCAGGAACAGAGGTGGGAGAGAGAGGGAGGCCAGCCCAGGAACTGCTCCCACGGCTTCAGGCTGTCCAGATGCAGTCTAGGAGATGGCAACAGTGAAAACTTACGAGTATTTCAATAACCAGTGTTCTGGGGAAGGAAAAACCAACTGCATTGCCCTTTTTCTCACCAATTCCAACATTGTATTTTCCCTACGTACAGTCATGTACCATTCAGTGGCCAGTAGTGTCAGACTCAACAGCCAGAAATGTCTGCCTTTGGGAATAGTGTGGGTGACAGTTAAGAGTCCCAGAATGCATGGACTCACATCCCAGATCTGCTGCGTACTAACTGTGTGACCTTGGGCAAGTTACTTAACCTCTCAGTGCCTCAGTTTCCCCATCTGTGATATGCAGATAATAAAAGTACCTACCTCAGAAAGTGGTTGTGGGGATTAAATAAGTTAGTATCTACAAAGCCCTTAGAGCAATACCTAGTGCGAAGCTCTCACTAAATGCTACCTATTATCATTCTCTGATGCTGATAGCTTTCATCTCACTCCTGACTGCTTTATCTTTATTCTTCCATGCTGTATTAGTTTCCTACAGCTGCTGTGACAAATGACCACAAACTTAGTAGTTTCAATCATGGCAATGTGCTACCCTACAGTTCTGGAGGTCAGAAGTCTAAAATGGGTTAGCAGGGCTACATTCCTCCCAGGGGCTCTAGGAAAGAATTCATTTTCTCTCCTTTTCCAGCTTCTAGAGGCTTGTCTCATGACTCCTTCCTCACATCGCTCTTGTCTCCCTCTACTAAGTACTCATGATTAGACTGAGCCCACCCAGAACATCCAGGATCATCTCAAGATCTTTAATCACACCTGCAAAAGTCTTTTTTCTCATGTAAAGTAACATATTCACAGGTTCCAGGCATTCAGACTTGGACATCTTTGGGAGATCATGATGTAGCTTATCATCTACACCTCCCCAAAGCCTAACACTGCAGACTGGAAAGCCTTGAGGAGCCCCAGGGGAAGAAACAGTAATATTAGTAGCTAACTTTGAGCACTTAGGATGTAACTGTCACTATGCAAAGTGCTTTAAGTGAATTATCTCACTTTGGCCTCAAAGCAACCCAATACAATTACTATTGCTATTTTACACAAAGGTTAATTGCTCATCCAAGGTTGTATTATGTAAACCCCAGGGAAATTTAATTCTAGAGAATCTTGTATTTGACAATATAGTGTCTGGGCTCTATAGCTTAAGCCATGATAACTGGAGTGCGGGAGTCAGGTGGGAAAAGATCATTAACCTCAGAGACTGTGCCACAAAAGGTATACATGCCCCCTGGCTGCAAAGAGACAGGGGGTCTGGCAGAAGGTATGCTAAACTACACACAAAAGGTCAAAGGTCCAGATCATCTCCTCCTACTCAAAGGAAAAACTTGGGGTTACTCAATAATTTCTTCGGAGGGAAAAAGTCCATTCTTGCCCCCAGAACAGCCCTGCAGTTCCAGTCGAACTCCCACAAGAAAAGAGGAATTCACAGAATTCCTCTAGTCCCTAGAAAGACTTCCTACTGAGTAAGATTGATGCAGACCCTCTGAAACCACGCCAGGAAGGCTTACAATCCTGGTAGTCCACCAAATGGCCCCCTATACTAGGACCAAACCACTGGCCACCCTCCACCCCACCGCAGTTATGAATATACAAGCCCCCACGTGCCAAAGATTTCAACATGAGTCCAATGGTTTCAGCAGCACCCACCACTTTTCCTACCAGTTCTTACACAGTAAATTCTCAAAAGCAAGTGTGGCTGTCACAGGGTGGAAAGGGGCAAGCTAAATAATTGCTAAGCACATCTATTACGGTGACTGAACTATCCACAGCATTTCAGAACCTCAACTGCTAAACAATGTAGCCACAGCCCTATCTGAAGCTTTCTAACAGGGCTGAGTTAAAGCTAGGTTTCACTCAGCCAATAAAAAAATAAATAAATAAAAAATAAAATAAAATAAATAAAAGATGGTCATTTGTTTTGGGTCATGAGCCCAGAGGTTAATGTGGGATAGCACAGTGGTCAAGAGAACAGACTCTGGAGACAGCCCACTTTGACTGGCTCCTGATGCTGGCACTTCCTTGCTGTGACTTTATGCAAGTCACTTGACCTTTCGTTGCCTCAGTTTTCCCATCTTCAAAATAGGCATAACCATGGACATCCATACTCCCTAATCCAAATTCTGAGCAGCCAACTGTGATTCAGAAGCTTTATGGATTTTGTAATGGTAAAAGTGCATATGCCATGTATTATATAACATCTCCAATGGGATCTGCAGCAAATAAAACATGCCTGTAATTTCTGAAGTAAAAATGTAGAAGTAGTTCTCACCAAGTGAGAAAAATAAAGACTGTCATAACCTCACATCAGTTGAGACTAAGTTTTGTAGCCAAATTTATGAAAACCACAGTTTTCAGAGCTTTTTTGATCTTGGAAACAGGTGAGGGATAAGATCTCTCATACTGACTGCCTAAAATATAAAAATTAAATGAGTTGATATACAGTGCTTGGAGTGGTGCCCAGCATGTAGTAAGCACAAGAGTGTTACCAACAACAACTTCTATTATTTTCATGTAAAATTTGGAAACTTTAAAGTTATGACTGAATTTCATTTGGAAACCAGTGCACTTTGGAGATTAATAGGTATTACCCCATTTGAAACAATCCCCTAGGGAAGGATTTTCTGAGATGATGAAAATGTTCTATATCTCCACTGTGCAATACAATAGCCGCTAGCAGCATGTAGCTATCAAGCACTTGAAACATGGCTGGTTAATTTCATTTAACTAATTTCAATTTAAATGTAAGTAGCCATACGTGGCTAGTGACTACCATATTGGACAGTGCAGCCTCCGAGGGCTTGGTTCCCAATCTGGCCCATGAAAATCTATTTAAGCCATAACACAACTGAATTACAGCCTCAGTAAAAACCCTGCATTCTGCATCCAGGGAGCAGAGAGGAACACATGATGCTAGAGAGAGCTCTGCCCTCCTTTGTAGGCCATGTGTTTGGCCTATAACAAAATGGCATCTTTAATATCTTCTTCCTCTCTTTCTTCACTCCCTACTCCTCCTTCTCCAACTCTCCTCTTTGGGCCTTATATAACTAAATCACAAGCTTCCCTAAAACAACCTTCCAGCCCTTCTCCAGAAGCACCATGCTCCCAATCACCTGCCTTCCCTCCCCTCAACCAAACCCCTACTTGCTCAATGCCACAGATCTCAACTGGACATTGGAAGGAAAGCAACTTCAGCAAACAAATTCACACTCTTGGCCGCTTCTGCTTTTTTTGGCTTTTTCTCTGCTTCTCCTTCTGAATCCAGAAGCTCTGAGTATTTCGTTGTTGTTCCACTGCAGAAGTAGTTCCAGCAGAGAAAGAAGGAGTTAGGACTAAAGCAACTGTCCTATATAGGTACCTGTCAGCCAGGTGTGTAAAACATGTGCACACACACACACACACGTGCAGCACAGCCTCGCTCCGTGCAAATCTCTCCTCTTGCCCAGGCATGGGAAACATCCCCTGCTCTTTACTTTAGAAAACACTTCCACCATGCACGGTATTTTTTCAATCTTCTTTTATTCATTTAGAAAGTTATAGGTAACAAATTGCACATCAAACAATTTTTAAAGGTATACAACAAAAGCCCAGAGAAGAATGTGACTAAGAACGGCTGTAAATAGAAAAAGAAAACCAACCACCTTCATTGGAATCTAGCTTCTAACCCACTGGAGTATGGAATGTTCAATGACAGGTCAAACTTGGAACACATCCCAGGAGTTTATGTTACTAGGACTGGAAGAATGTCCCTCCAGTTCAATCTCACCTCTTACCTGGCCCCAAGGCATGAACCAGAGATGATTATTAGACATGGCTCTTGGGTATAAAAGGAATTTCCCCTATGGGGTATAAATAAAGGATCGTATTAATGGTAAACATTACACATTCCTCTAGCTCCTTTCAATTATATTATCTCCTTCTCCAAAGTAGATATTTATTTTGTAAAACCAAACTCTTAAGATTTAATACTGGCTCACAATTATTTCTAGAGAGCCTTGTAGGTGCAAGCATTGTGCCATGAAAGCCATAGCATACGCCTTCAGTAGAGAAAATGAGACATCTACATAAATCTCTCAGAAGGTAGAGAGCAGAAAGGGCCCTGGAGAAAAAATGCTGCAGGAATCAGAGCAGCGGGAGGTTGGCTGTTTCAAGCTGGGTTATCAGGAAAAGCCTCCCAACACCAGCAAAACACAGTTTGAAGGACGGTTAGATTTTAGAGTGGTGGATGTGGGGGTGGATGTGGGGGAGGATGTGCCATCAGATGGTCTAGATGACAACACCATCAGACATTCTTAGGAAAGTATTCATGAAGACATAGATGCATACAATACCCTAGAGATAGTCCACCTCTCTCCTCAATGACAACTGGGCACCTGTACAAGCATCTATGGGGTCACCTGCTTCCACCTCCCAAGTCAGGCTCTCAAAACTTCTCCCTAGTGGGGTCCAGCATTCTTGGCCTCAGTAGTACCCATTCTATGGCAGTGGCCCCACCCTACCTCTACGCGGGGTATAAGAAACATGAAAACACACCAATCCTGCAGAGATCTAAATGACCTATAGGCAAATTTTGCATAATGTAACTGAAATTGACCTTAGTGCAAATAAAACTTTTCGAAGAAGTGAATCCTACTTAACATGTATTCAGGGAACTCGCTATTTAAAATGACATTGATTCATCACTAAATGAATCTTACACTGAATAATTGGTTGAGACAGCTGAACTAAGTGTCTCGGCTTAAATACAGAGCAAGGGGGCAAACGCTCCCACAAATGTACCACTGTGCACCTAACATTCGCCACGACAGAGGACTTCTTGCTCTAGTGTAGTCATTACTGTAGCATGAAAGGACTTGAAGGGAAAGCTAGTTATTCTTCTAGTTACCAGTTAGAGCGGGACCAGGTCCAATATTGTATTTTCTAGGACTTGATGTACACAAATCTCTCCAGGAACAATCTCTTGAGCACTTTCCTTGAAATACTGTTGCTAAGTACCGCCACAAAAAGAGCTTATGTTTTTCTTTGTACTGGCCACCTCCACACCATACTCACAACCCGAAGGGGCGACCTGAGATAGACGTCTGGAGTGAAGGCACTGGCAGGGTGCCCTCCAGCCCCTGCGAGGGCGGCCTGCTTGCCCCGGGGGACCTCCCGCCTCGGGTCCCCCTGGGAGGGCGAGGATTCTGTTCAGCCAGGTACGCGGAGTCGGGCTGCTCCCTTCGGCGGGTCGACTGCCTTGGGACAGAACCAGCCCATCCCTCCCCTTCTCCAGTCCTCAGGAACCGAGCTACAGAGTCGCCTCCTCACCTCTTCGCTCCTGGCGAGTTTCGCCGGCGTCCCCAAGCGCAGCGCCCCTCTGGGACCCGCCGATCGCGCGCCTGTCGCTGGCGGCGTCGGGTGTCCCCGCTACTGTGTGTCAGCGGCAGAGCCGATGCCCAGGAACGCGCAGGAGCCAGGCAAGTGCCCGGGAGGCAGAGCTCCGGAGGCAGAGCCCCGGAGGCAGAGCCCGGGCGCGCCGCCGCTGCCCCTCCCGCCGCGCGAGCCCGCCGCCCGCCGGGTTGCCCGCGTTGCCCAGCGTTACCGTGTGCGCCCGCGCGGTCCCCAGTCCGCGCCAGCCGAGCTGTACGCGCTGCCGGGTCGGCGGCGACTGCGCGGGCGGCAGCGAGGCCCCCGCCCTGGGCCGGGCTTTCCCAGAACTCGCCCGCCCCGGTGAGAGGCCGCTAGCGCCGCCGCGGGCTGCCGGGCGGCCTGGGGAGCGGCCTGTGCTGGGCCCGCCCTCGGCTCCCTCCGCGCGGGGAAGGCGGGCGCGGAGCGAGGACCCGGCGGCCGCCCCTGTGCTGGCTGCTGGCTGCTGGCTGCTGGCCGCGCGACCCCTTCCCAGACCCCTGGCCCTGGCCCCTAGGAGCCATCCTTTCCGGCGGGAGCCAGAGACAGCGCTAACTGGCCGCCCGGCTCCGGGAAGGGCGAGAACTCTGCACACATCAGGCGGCGGGAATTTACTCTCATGCTACCCCAGGGAACCATCCCTGCTTGTCAGATAGGGAAACTGAGGCTCACAGCAGATAAATGACATAATCAAGGTCTCTGGAGTAGATGGCAGCTCCAAGTTTGGATTCCGTTCTGTCACTCGTTCATTTAATTCGTATTCATGGAGCCCCATCAATGTGCCCAGCGTTGTGCCTGGCTCCAGAAGTACTCCTTTTGCCGGTAATGGTGGCCATCCAGGCCTGCGGACTCCAAATCCAGTGTTCTTTCATTGCTCAAGCAAACCTAAAGATCTTCACAACTAGAAACCACAGGCTCTGCACAGAGCTTCCTTAGCCGCTGGAACGGTGTTTTTAAGTCTTAGGAGAAGCAAGGATCTGGAGAAAAATCAAATCATCATCCTCATCCCTTTCCCTTTAAACCTGTGCCTCCTCCCTCTACCTGTTCTAATGGAAGACCCTTCCCTAGGCCTGACCTCTTCTATCGCCTCCCACTGTCCTCTCTCTCCCTTGGAGCAAATCAGTCCTTCAGACCACCGCTATATTATTCTTCCTCTTTTACAACTTTATGCGGAAACCTTTTTTTATTTTATTTTAATTTTTTTTAAAATAAGAGACGGGGTTTCACTGTGTTAGCCAGGATGGTCTCAATCTCCTGACCTCGTGATACACCCGCCTCGGCCTCCCAAAATGCTAGGATTACAGGTGAGAGCCACCATGCCCTGCAATCTATGCAGAAACCTTCAATGGCTCCCCATTGCCCTCCAGACTAACTCCCCATGGCTGTAGTAACCCAGCAAGCCCTGGCTAATTAGGAGCACCCAACGGAATGTCTCTCCTACTCCAGCTCTGTACCTGAACTTAGTCTGAGCCTTCTACCTGGAGCATCGCCACCTCCTCCCACACACTTAACTCCTGCTCAAGTTTGACCCTTTCTTTTAGGTCCCTCTTAAAAGTGATCTCCCCTTCTTGGAGCCTCCAGAACACAGGAGAGATTGGAGCAAGAATGCACAGGAGGCCCAAAGAATCCTTCTGTTAAGAAAAATCTGCCAGCCTGGTCCTTAAACTGTCTTGCTGTTTTCTCACCATTAGGACTTTAATGAAAACTAACGTGACTGCCTCCCTGGAGAGCTGGTTTCAGAAAGGTCTCTGCAGAGGGTTCTAACGAAACTCTTTGTTCTTTGAAATCTTGGGATTTTAGCACTAGGATAATGAGAAGCGGTAATTTACTCAATCCCTGAGGCTACACTATCCTGAAGAAGTAAATAAAAGGCTGAGCAAAGAGGTAGCATCACTGACAATAAACAAGTTAGGCCATTTATTTAATATACAGTATTATATTATGGTTTTATAATTCATTTAATGATCAAATAATATCCAACATCATCCATCACCTGGCACCCCCAAAGATTTTTTTTTTATTTGGCACGTGGGAATAGATTGCTACAAACTTGGTAGATGCACAAGCGGTTAACACTGAATCCTCCATATGAGTCACTGCATGATTAGTAAGCAAGGCAAATCTAGGTCTGTTGCGCAGGAAAGTTATTCGAGTGTGGTAATCAATGTGGCCCCATCCCTAGAAAGGGGCGCCATCCTCAAATCTTTACAAAGAGAGAAGGTCCAGATCAGTGTCCTCTGCTCGCCCCGTGGCTCCCTCTCTAAATGAGACTGGAGGGAAGTCATGTCCCCGAGGCTGCCTCACCGCATTGGAATGTCTGAGCTAACAGTACTTCCAGCGGGTTCACTGCTCTTCTGAACAGCACTGCCCAGACTTTCTGGAGATTTTAATTCACTCCCCAACCTCACCAACAGTTGCACACAAGGTGCCTTTTTTACACCCTGCTCTCTGTTCAATGAAACACACAGACCATCTCAGGGGAACAATGGGTCCATTCAAGACTTTTTCAAAAGTGCACCATATAACCTCCCCTCTGTGGGCTGCTGCCAGCCATTATCTAGAGGAAAAAAGACTGTCAGATAAAGCGCCTGAGAATTGGGAGAGCACTGGATAATTTCCATGGAAAACTCAGCTTCAGTAAACTAAGTTATGCATCTCTTTATACAAGACAATTCTGCATAGATAACAACAACAACAACAGCCCCAAGAAACAATGTTGTGGAGACTTTATTTCAATAAAATGCATCTATGTTTGAAATTTCAGAAGAAAGCACAGATCTTTTCAGCTTATTACATTACATAATGGTTTCCAGTCAATGGAAATTGATTTAAATACATGATAAACATTGAGACTAGGGAATTTAAGTAGTAAAATTATTTTAAGAAATGGAACCATCTCCCCTCTTTCTTTCTGCCTCCCCTATCCTGTAATTTTCAGAAAGGCAGTGGGGGCAGTGGTCTCTGACTTCATGGTGGTGGCTGCCAACAGGAGGCCCCACACCCTCTACTGCACATATTACAGAAGAAGGATTGGCACTTTGCCACACTCAACAAGCCAGACATCAGTTAACCCATTCATAAACAAACCCTTAGGTTGGGAACTGAGTAGTCAGTATGGGCACCATTGACTAATGCATTGATCTTTGTTAAACAGCTGCTGATCATCAAGCAGAGGCATTTGCCAACAGACATTTGGGTAGCACAAAGGCCAAGGAAGGAGTGAAGGAACAAGCCAGCCCTTAGCTTTTCCAGTTGCCATTTCCTCCCTTTCGAAGTCACTGCATCAAACTACCAGGCTTACTAGCTGTCTGCAAACAGGCTAGTGAGTTCAGACAGTGAGCAGAGAGCCAAAAACACGCTCCCTAGAGTTGTCTTGTATGTGAAGTTAGATGTACTGAGGCAGTTTGAGGTTGATGAAAAACAGCTAGCTTGTTAAAGCAGTAGGTATCTCTACCTGTATGATATGGTTAGGAGTGAGGGTCCCCAGGGAACAGCAAGTAAAGCAGGGAAAGATGATCCTAAACATTCTCTCTCAGCACAGCTGGTGTTGGGGGAACAGACTTTGGTGTGGGACCACTTTAGTTGGACGCTCAGATCCACTCCCCAGGTGTAAGCCCTCGGACAGATTACTTACCTCTCTGTGCCTTATTTTCCTCTAGGTAAATTGTATCTGCATGATATGGTTTGGCTGTGTCTCCATCCAAATCTTGAATTGTAGCTCCCATCATTCCCACCTGTTGCGGGAGAAACCCGGTGGGAGGTAATTGAATCATGAGGACGGACGGGCCTTTCCTGTGCTGTTCCCGTGATAGTGAATCAGTCTCACGAGATCTGATGGTTTTATAAAGGGGAGTTTTCCTGCACATGTCCTCTCTCTTGCCTGCTGCCATGTAAGCTGTGACTTTGTTCCTCTTTTCCTTCTGCCATGATTATGAGGCCTCCCCTAGCCGTGTGGAACTGTGATTCCATTAAGTCTCTTTTTCTTTATAAATCACCCAGTCTTGGATATGCCTTTATTAGCAGTGTGAGAACAGACTAATACAGTACCCCTCAGGGTAATTGTGAGGATTAAATGAGCCAGTGTATATGGGACACTTAGAACATATAAAGGTTTATTACTTAAATAAATAAAACTCAGATCTTTATTTTCATTTAGACTCATGGTATTTAAAGGCCATAAACTCCTTTGAATATTCCAAAAATCTTGTCAGTCTTTTGACATAAAGGTTTTTTCTTCTGGAAACATTTAGGAGTCTCATTGTAATACCTGGTTCACAGTTGCTGTCAGCAAAGATTGGGACTAGCTCAAATTGTTTCAAGGAGCCATAATGAAAAATTATAAAAGCACTTTTTTAAAAAATTATACTTTAAGTTCTTGGGTACAAATACAGAATGTACAGGTTTGTTACATAGGTATACAAGAAAAGCACAATTTTTTAAGAAAAGTTTTAGCTACACTGGAATTCCAAAGCATAGACTTAGAAACTTCTTTTTTTCTTTTTGAGATAAGGTCTTGCTCTGTCACCCAGACTACAGTGCAGTAGTGTGATCATAGCTCACTGTAACCTAGAGCTCCTGGGCTCAAGCGATCCTCCATCCTCAGCCTCCTGAGTAGCTAGGACCACAGGCAAGCACAACCATGCCCAGCTAATTAAAAAAAAAAATTTCTTTTTTTTTTTTTTTGTAGAGATGATGTCTTGCTATGTTGCCCAGGCTGGTTTTGAACTCTTGGTCTCAAGTGTGGAGACTTTTCTAGATGTAGTTTTCAAGATTTTGTGTTGTTCTTAGTGGCCAAAATGTACAGTTTATTTAAAGAAACAGGAAAGAAGACAGAATATATATATTTTTAAGTAGATACAGCTATATTTCCAGTCCCACATCCTCTTCTAGAACCTTGCCACTGATAACAGGTGAAGTCTAATTCCCCTTCTCGAATATGGGCAGCCCCTTAACTAATAGAATGAGGTAGAAGTGATGCTGTATGGCTAGAGTACCTACCTTGTGGAAGTTGAGACAGCTTTTGTTTGCCTATCTTGCTCCAGAACTCTCACCCAAGAACCCAAATGCCATGTTGTAAGGAAGCCCAGACCACCTAGAGAGGCATGTATGATCCCAGCTGACAGCCAGCATCAACCTCGGACATGTGGGTGAATGTACCTTCAAGGGATTGTAGTCACAAACCTTCAAGCCATCCCAGCAGTAGTAAGTATAGCAGATCAAAGCTGTCCCTGCCAAGCCCTGCCAAAATTGCTGGGTTTTGAGCCAAATAAATAGTCAGTCTTTTAGGCCATAGGTTTTGGGATAGTTTCTTACATAGCTTTCATAACTGAAGCAATAAGAATGAATGTTGGGAGGTAGGTAGAGTTAGATGAAGCTTGCGAAAGTTTTCTTCTGCTTGCCTGTATTTTCACAATGGAATAGTAAACAAAGTAATCAGGTGAGACTGAGAATGGGGTGGGACATGCAGAAAGTTTAAGAGAAAAGGTATGAAGTAATCATCTAGGAAAGTGAGAGAGCAAATGGAAGAGGGAAATACAATGCCAGGTATTAAATGCTCACCAGCATACAGCGAGCCCAGTCACAATGACTGTACATTTTTCTTCAGCCACCTTTAGCTCCACAGGCACAGGAGAAGAAAAAATGAAGAGTTGGATTTAAATAGGGTTGTTAACAAAGCAAGAAAGGGTCAAGGGCATAGGAAACATGCAAGGGACTGTTTATAATGATTGACGATAACATTAAACCAGGAAAGGAAGAAAGTAAAGATATGAGGATGATTAGAATCCTCATAGCTGAAGGTGAGGTTTACAATGCACTGTGCTAAATGTTTTGTACAATATATCGTATTTACCTTCACAAAAACCTATGAGTAGACACTTTTATCATTTCTATTTTAAAGATAAGAAAATCAGAAGCTCAGAAAGGTTAAGTAACTTTCCCAAGTTTACACAGGTATCTAGATTTGAACTTAATCTGATTCTAGAGCCATCCTCTTACCCCAGCCTTCCCTGGACATCTGAAATAGCTTCTTCCACACTGAGTTCACCTTGCTAACCCCCAACACCATGTTATTCTTCTACAGGGAAAGCTAGTTACTAGGGTAGAAAGAGGAAGGGCTGCCTGGTCCTGCTGCCCTGCCACCACTTTTCCCATGGCTTTCCCAAGAGAGTCTTTCTGCTTTCAAAACGTATGATACTTGCATATTCCACTTTCTTCCTTTCTTCACTGAAGACTTACCAACATCCTAGCTCTCAGCTTTCTCTCCAGGCTATTTCTGGCATTATTCTAAAGGAGTTCCACCTCCTTGCCCCCTTCCATATTGAGAACATGTGGTGTCTTCCATGAGGCAGGGACTTGTGCACACTGTAACTCAGCCTGGAAAACCATACCTGCAAAATGAGAGATTATCAGCCAATCCAGGAACCTCTTGCCTTAGAGCTCTTATTTCTATTCAAACTCTCTTCCAAGTTTCATGGACATTTACAAAAGTGAGCTCAGAAAATCTCAAACAATTCCAGGAAATATACAGGCCATATTCTCTGACTAAAATGCAAAAAAACTAGAAATTAATACTAAACATTTTAAACCAAAAAGCATCAGCTGCTCAACAATTAACACACATTCTCTTAAATAATTATTGGATCACAAAGGAAACCCAAATTATACTTAGAAGTTTTTTGGAACATAACAAAATGAAAATATTGCATAATCCAAATTAATGAAATATAGATAGTCAAATAGTAATCAACAGCAAATGTGCATCTTAAAAATTTTTATAATTAAACAAGAAAGAGTAAGAATATATGAACTGAAAATTTAAATTAAAAACACCAAAACAATTCTAAGAAAAAATAAAACAAAAATAGTAAAGATAAAAGTCTTAACCAACTAGAAGATAAATCTAGGAGCTGGTTCTTTGAAAAACATAAAATGCCTTTTTTTGTTGTTGTTGGCAGGGGCAAGGAGGAGGATGGGGAGTGGTGTAGGGATTAAAAAAGAATAACACTTCTAGAATATACAACCAAAAATAAGAATACTAGAAAAATTATTAAAGAAAAAGAGAATTCTGCATAGATATGTAACACTTTTAATTATAAAAGAATGCTAAAATAAAGTCTAAGCTGATGAAGTTTTAAAATCTGGGTGAATAGATAATATTCTGAGAATTTTTATCACAATTGATCCAAGAAATAGAAAAATATGTATTTTCTTTTGAACACTATTGCTGGGTTTGAAGAATTTTTTACAGTTTTGTTTTCCCAAGTTATTAGCCATGAACATTTGCCCGGCCTCCTTTGCAGCTAAGACAGTGACAGTTCACCCAGCACCATCAGCCAGGCATACCTGAGGGAGATTTAAATTCAGAACTGAACAATTTCAACTTGTAACTGCTGCTAATCAGAGTGTATATTCAGGGCAATTTGAGTTTATGCTCCCCAGTAGCAGTCCTTAAACTTTTAGCCCAAATATATTCTCTCTTTCTCTCCCGCTCTACACACACACACACACACACACAGACACACACACACACATACACATTTTTTTTTTGAGATAGAGTCTTGTTCTGTTTCCCAGGCTGGAGTGCAGTAGCACAGGCTTGGCTCACTGCAACCTCTGCTTCCCAGGTTCAAGCGATTCTCCTGCCTCAGCCTCCTGAGTAGCTGGGATTACAGGTGCCTGCCATCAGCTGCTAATTTTTCGTATTTCTGTTTAGTAGAGATGGGGTTTCACCATGTTGGCCAGGCTGGTCTCAAACTCCTGACCTCAAGTGATCCACCCGCCTCGGCCTCCCAAAGTGCTGCGATTATAGGCATGAGCCACTGCACCCGGCCTCTCTGCATATATATATATGTATACACACACACACACACACACATATATATATGTAGAGAGAGAGATATACATACATATATATATATATATTTAAAGAAGTGAACAATTTGAAGAAGGAGGCTCTGTACAAAATACATTTTGCTCTCGAGAATGACAACAGAGACACTCATGAGCTTTTGAGAGCAACCGTAAAGTTGGATTTCTGGTGCCAAGTTGGCTTCAGGATTGGTAGCAGGAGACTCCAGAAGAAAGAGCTCCTGGCAACAGTGCTAAAATACACTTCCAGTGTCTAGGACATGGCTTGAGGAATTGTTCTTGGAAGCCTGTCTCCAAGCTACTCAAATTCCTTTGGGAAATTGCTTTCCAGCCTAAATTAGTTTCTGTTGCTTGCAGCTGGGAACACTGACTGGCCCAGTAATCAGTGAAATAAATGGAAATATTTAACTCATTAATTAGATATTTACTGAGTGACTTTTAGGGTATAAATTATGCAAGATACTAGGAAAATGGCAGTAATGAGCACTGGCGTGATCTAATGAAGTATTTATCAAAGAATCCTCACCAAAAAAGTTCTAGGGTGGTATACCTGAAGTATTTTCACCCAACACTAGTTCGACAATATGCAGGAACTCTGTGGCCAAATAAATTTGAATATGCTGGAGGTTTATAAGGCACAATGACATAACTATGAGAATTTCCACAGTAAGTGATTATTTAACTGCATTTAATTCAGAAATTCCCTAATTTATAAAGCATTGCACAGAACCCTTGTGAAATGCTGCCCACGGGCCCAATAATTTTACACTTGGTTCTTCCACACTTTCAATTGACATAAATAAAATGCTTATAAAATATTTTCCCAAAGAAAAAAGTATATTTCAAAATTCTTTTTTTTTTTTGCTTGACCCAGAGTATTTGTTTAATGTACTTGTTGAATGAATCAATGCATTTGTAAGAATGGTACAATTAAACCAAATTCTTTCCAGATAAGCTAAAAATTTTTATATACAAATGAATCTCGTCTATCTTTGAATGTATATTACATACAATGCTCATTCAAAAACATAAATAAGTATATAAACATTTACATACACATATATTACAAATACATATCTATAAGTTGGATATAGATACAAACAATTTCCCTTTGCACCTGAGGAAACAATTGCAACAAAGGTGTTATTCAGGAATTCAGTTGATATTTCTGCTCCCCAATTCTGTTTCATGTGATTATTTTATTTTATTATTGTACTTTAGGTTCTGGGTACATGTGCAGATCATGCAGGATTGTTGCATAAGTACACACATGGCAATGTGGTTTGCTGCCTCCATCCCCCCGTCACCTACATCTGGCACTTCTCCCCATGTTATTCCTCCCTGACCTCCCCACCCCCCTGCTATCCCTCCCTTGGCCCCTCCAACAGACCCCAGTGTGTGATGCTCAAAATTCTTTTAAGAAGTGACATAAACCTGATTCCAGAACTTATTTATAGCAAATATAGCACAAAGACACTACCATAAATACTTATCACTTATGAGTCTAGACACGAAAATCCTATAGTATAATCAAGCCAAATTCAATAACATACTGTAAAATCATCTACTCTGACCAATTAAGATATATCACGTTTTAAAGATAATTGAATATTAGCTAATTTATTAATAAAAGAATTACCAATAAATCAAAAAATCAAATTATCAAATAACTGAAAGACATTACATAAAATTAAATGTCACTTTCTTCCTGATTTTAAAAGCCTTTATAAAACAAATAATAGATGTGAATGCTCTTAATACAATTACAAATAATAGTCATCAGCATACAAATGGTGAGCTACTTAGAGACGAACCTATTAAAATTAATGACAGACAAAAATGCCCAGTTATAACTATTATTCAATATAGTCTGGATGCTTTATTCAATATAGTAAGACACAAAACAGAACACGGAAATATATCTCCTGAAAAAGTGGGAAATAAAATTATAATTACATGCAGAAAATGTGATTATGCACCTAGGTAATCCAAAACAGTTATCTAAAAAAACTACTCAGAATCAAGGAGAGCTTGGTAGAGAGCCTAGTACAGATAAATATTCAAATATCAACAGCTTTTCTACACAACACTGCTACCTACTTAGCAATATATTGAGATGATTCAACCAAAACACTAAAACATATAAGCAATGGTACAACAGAAATTTTAAATGGAAATTAGGAATAATCATAATGATGTACATACTTGTGTGTGTATATAATTAACTTGGAGAAATTAGGAAGATTTGAATAAATACAGAGAGATACAATATTCTTTCATGGAAAGACCTAAAGATTAAAAATGCCAATCTCTATTAAATTAATATCTAACATTCAACAAAATCCCAATGGGATTTTTAAAAACTCACCAGAAAATGCAAGTTAGTTTGCTGAAACTAAGGTGATTACACTGAATTTCATTAAAATGAAATTCTATTTTTGCTTTTGTTAACAAATTCCCATATTAAGCATTTTTAAAAACGTGACTGAAAAATTTTTTTAAACTTAAAAAATAAATGATTAGTTAAAACAATGTTACAAAAGAAGGACAATAAGGTAGGCACAGAGGTGACATCTTAGCACCACCAGTGACTGTCCACTGGAAGAGCCCATCTGGTGGCAGTGAGTGTCCAGTGGAGAAATGCCAGCAGCCCATTCTAAGGTGACTGTGCCTGTCATGTGAGTTTGGCTGTACCTTGCCTCTCTTGGTTTCAGACATTTTCTGAACCTGGTTCTCCAGGCTTCCCACTGATTCTGATATGATATGTTCATTTCCACTTAAGCTAACTAGAGTTGGTTTTTGTTGTTTGCAATCAAGAAGTCTGATCTGAGCAACTTGGAAAAGAAAAAACATATCTCTAAATCATAAGTTAAAGAAAAAAATTGTGTAGGAACTCAAATGTTAAGAACTCAAGGACAATTTTTAAAAAACGCAATAAACTACATACCAAATGATGCTTGTAACTGAAGCAATACTGGAGGGAAATTCATAATTTTCAAATACCTTTATTAGAAAAGAAGAAAGGTTTATAATGAATTGCTTAAGCATTCAATACAAGAAACTAGTCAGAGAAAACAGGGTAAACACCAAAGAGGAAATAATTTGTGTAAAAGAAATTGTTTAACTAGAAAACAAAAACCCAAAACAGGATTTAAAACAAAAATGGATAAACAAAGCAAATTTCTAGCCAAACTAATTAAGACAAAAGAAATGAAGACACAAATATATAATGCAGGAATAGTAATAAAGTTTATATTTATTGAAAGGTTACTTGGTGCCACGTTCTAAGTACCTGACATAAATTCACTCATTTGATTCTCATAATGAACCTATGAAATAAATACTGTTATAATTCCTATTTACACAGTAGGAAACTAAAGCACAGAAGGAGTATTTAGTTTGTCCATATTTCGTGACCAGTTATACGAGAACCCAGCCATTCTGACTCCAGAGTCCCTATTCTTCACCCTTATGCTAATGAAGGTGAACGTAACAAGAGTTACAGTAGAGAGTTAAAGATCACATCAGAATGCTAGAGATGTTATACTGTTGATCTTTAAAAGAGATGAAATGGACAATTTTAATTTGATTTTTGTTTTTTTTAAACAAATTTAGTTATTTAATAGCTACCACTGGCAGTGTGAGTCCTCCAAGTTTGTTCTTGTTTCTCAAAATTATTTTGGCTAATCTGGGTCCCTTGTACTTCTATCTGAATTTTAGGATCTGTTTGTCAGTTTCTACCAAAAAAAAAAAAAAAAAAAAAAAAAGGCAGCTGGGATTTTGATAGGGATTGTGTGGAATCTGTAAGTCAATTAGAATCACGTTGTAGATCATGGAACATGGGAAAAAATTCAAAAGATGTAAAAAGTGACTTTCTCCCTCCTTGTCCTTTACTGTTCTCTTCTCTGATCCAGACACAACCACTTGGGTATCCTTTCAGGATTGTTATATGCGTATTCAAGAATTTGGTACCTTCTCACTTTTAAAAACATGTTGATCACCTGCTATGTAACATGTTATGTTATATGTTTTATGTTATATGTTGTGCTCCGTTATGTAGCCATGCCATCATTTACTTATCCAGCCCTTTGATGATAGACATCTAAGTTGTTTCCAACCTTTCACTATTACAAAAAAGGTTGCAATAAATAGCCCTGTACCTATAACTTTCACTCACGCATGAATAATATTTCTATGGGATAAATTTCTAGAAGTCAAACTTCTGGGTCAAGACTCTTTAAAAGTTTTAAATTTAAAAACTACTGCCAAATTGACCATAACATGGGTTGTCACAATTTACAGTTCCACTGGCAAGGTATGTGAGTTCTTGTTTTCCTACCCCTTCACCAACAAAATGCTATGCAAACTTCTTGAGGCTGTTCCAACATAGGACTGCAGGATTTCCTCTCAGGGTGTGTCATTTACTTTGGCAGCCTGCCTCCTTCAGGGGAGGTCTGCAGGCTGGGGTCTCCTCTCTAGGGACCTTCCCATACCTATTTAGGCTTCAGTGTATTTGGCATCCTTTCTGTATATATTTAAGAGCTAGCTGAGGGTCAGGCATGGTGGCTCACACCTGTAATGCCAGCACTTTGAGAGGCTGAGGTGGGCAGATTGCTTGAGCCCAGGAGTTTGAGAGCAGCCGGAGCCACATGGTGAAACCCAGTCATTACAAAAAATACAAACAAACAAACAAACAACAGCAGCAACAACAACAAACTAGCAGGGCGTGGTGGTGCATGCCTATAGTCCCAGCTACTCAGGAGACTGACAGGGGAGAATTACCTGACCCAGAAAGTCCAGGCTGCAGTAAGCCATGATAGTGTCACTGTACCCCCGCCTGGATAACAGAATGAGACCCTGTTTCAAAAAAAAAAAAAAAAAAAAAGAGGGAGAGAGAGAGATCTGAAGCCAAACTTAATTTATTTCTTCTTTTAGATGATGTGATCATTTTCCTGGGTGCCCAAAGAACTGTCTAGTTTTCTTTGAGGTCTGATATACAAGAGCCACTCTTGCACAGTGGATAAAGGAAGGAGACATACTCTACCAACATAAAAACTTCAAAACTTCTGGACAAAAATATAAGAGAAAATTGGCAAATTTGGCTTTAACCGTATAACCTGTATAACCATAAGCATTATTAACAAAGTTTTTTTAAAAAATCCAAAATCAAGAGAAGAAAGTTGCAACATGCATAACAGACAAATAATCAGTATCCTTAAGGAATTGAAGTAGGAAAAATAGAAAATAGGCAAATTATATAAACATATGAAAGCGTGTTTAACTTCATTTATACTCTGGGAATAACAAATTAAAAATTGTTCAATGAGATGCATTTTTACACCATCTACTTAGCCCCTCCAAAAAATTTCAAGTCTGGTGAGAACAAATGCTAGAATTAGAAAATATGGGAATTAATATACTGTTGGTGGGAGTGTAAACTGGCAAACGACTTTGAAGAACAGTTAGGCAATATCTAGTAAAGCTGAAGATATTCTTACAGTACAAACTCCAGTTCCACTTCTATGTATTCAATTTCTGCATATATGCATAAAGAGATGTACTATAAGTCCTTTGCAGCTTTGTTGGTAATTGCCAAAATAAAACCAACAGACTGAAACAAGCCTGACTGTCCATCTATTGAGGAATGAATTAATATTTGTTTTTGTTTACTCGTGATAGAATACAATAAAATTGCATTTTAAGTAGATGAATTAGATGTATAAGTATTAACATGGATATATTTCAAAAATATAATGTTGAGTGAAAAAGAAAAGTTGCAGAATAATATGCACAGTATATTGCCATTGCTATACATTTTAATTAATTACATTATATTTAGAGACAGGGTCTCTCTCTGTCACCCAGGCTGGAGTGCAGTGCATAGTTCAATGCAACTTCTAACTCCCAGGATCAAGTGATCCTCCTGCCTCAACCTCTCAAATAGCTAGGACTACGGTCATGCACCACCACACCTAGCTAATTTTTAAAGTTTTTGTAAAGACAGGTCTCGCTATGTTGCCCAGACTGGTCTTGAACTTGTAGGCTCAAGCAGTCCTCCCTTCTTGGCCTCACAAAGCACTGGGATGACAGATGTGAGCCACTGTGCCTGGCCTCTCATGGCTTAAAAACAAAATAAGATTGTATCTGGTTCACAGGTACATATGAAATATAAGTGTAAAAACGTGAATGGTACATGTGCTCATGAGCTTCCTGAAATCATGTCCATGTAATAACTCACAAATAGATATTTATACATCAAAAATTATGTTCCAATAAATAAAAAATTATGTACATTATAAATTATAGATATTTATAGCAGCTTTATTTGTAATCGTCAAAACTTGGAAGCAACCAAGATGTCCTTCAGTAGGTGAATGGATAAATACACCGTGGCACATTCACACGATGAAACATTAGTCAGTGCTAAAAAGAAAGTAACTATCAAGCCATGAAAAGACATGGAGGAACCTTAAATGCACATTGCCAAGTGAAAGAAGCCAGTCTGGAAGGCTACATACTGTATGATCCCAACTATGTGCCATTCTGGAAAAGGCAAAACTATGAAGACAGCAAGAAGATCAGTGATTGCCAGGGGTTTGGGGCAAGGGAGGGGTGAGTAGGCAGAGCACAGAGGATTTTTAGGGCAGTGAAACTACTCTGTAAGATACTATAATCGTGGATACATGTCATTATATACTTCTCAAAACCCATAGAATGTACAGTACCAAGAGTGAACCCTAATGTAAACTATGGACTTTGGTTGATAATGATGTATCAATATAGGTTCATTGTGTACCACTCTGGTGGGGGTATTTTGTTTTTTAGAGATAGAGTCTCACTCTATTGCTGAGGCTGGAGTGCAGTAGCCCTATCATAGGCCACTGCAGCCTCAAACACCTGTGCTCAAGTGATCCTCCTGCCTTAGCCTCCAGAGCCGTGGTGGGGCATATTGATAGTGAAGGAGGTTATGCATGTGTGGGGGCAGGCAGTTTATGAGAAACCTCTGTACCTTCTGCTCAATTTTGCTATAAACCTAAGACCACTCTATTTTACACTTTATTAAAAGATAAATTTTATTAATTTAAAAATGTCTGAAGCACATATGCTAATTATTTGTTAATTCTGGGTGTTAGGTACGTAGTGTCCACTACTTTCTGTATTTTGCTATTTGTTTGAAAACTCGCACAATTCTACAAAAACAAAAAACCTATGATATGATCACAAGAATAAACAAAAAAAAATTGAAAAGCTGGATTTTAAAATGACTTCCAAACACACACAAAACTGGATATATATAATACACATGGATATAATGCATGATAAATTAAGACAAGGCAATTGGAATGGGATAGATTATTAAACAATGCCACTGGGAAATTGGCTAGTTATTTGGAAAAATATCAAGTAAGAACTTCACCTTATGCACATCTACATTAAATAAATTTCAGAAGAATTAATAACTAAATGTTAAAATCATTAATATAAGAAAGTGAAATAAAATGAAGTGAATATTTATTTATTTATTTATTTATTTGAGACTTTGCTCTTGTTGCCCAGGCTGGAGGGCAATGGTGTGATGTCAGCTCACTGCAACCTCCGCCTCTCAGGTTCAAGTGATTTTCCTGCCTCAGCCTCCTGAGGGGCTGGGATTACAGGCATGCGTCACCACTCCTGGCTAATTTTGTATTCTTAGTAGAGATGGTGTTTCTCCATGTTGGTCAGGCTGGTCTCAAACTCCTGACCTCAGGTGATCCACCCACCTCAGCCTCCCAAAGTGCTGGGATTACAGGCATGAGCCACTGCACCCAGCCGAAGGTGAACATTTAACTTTTCTAATAGTGGGAAGGGGCTTTTCAAGTATAAAAGCAATAGGAAGAACTTGAAAGTTTAAAATACATGAATATTTAAAACCTCTGCATATTAAGGCATCAAGCAATTAAAAATACAGAAACCAAACTGTGTAATGAGCTAATTATGATTTTTTTATAGTCTGAAAATAAAAGCAAAACTGAAACCATGCAACAAAACCTTAAAATGTCCCCTAGTTAGCCGTATCCTGTCTTCTCACCCAATTCATGTCACTGTACAATGTCTCCTAATCACCAGACTTAAAGTATCCAGGAACCATTAACTGTTCAAAATCCTTCTCTTCATCCCCATCAATAAACTGGCAAAAATACTTCCAACTGTGTGTATTGAATATGCACCACGTGTCAAGCTCTATGTGAGGTGCTTTAGGTACTCTTTCATTTAGTCCTCAGCTCTATCAGACTGGCATTACCTCTTCTTCATAGATAAGGAATCTAAAGTTCAGAGATAGGAAGTAGTTTTTCTTTTTTTTTCTCCTTCTTTGTCTTTCTTTTTTTTTTTTTTGAGACAGGGTCTTATTCTGAGGCCCAGGTTGGAGTGCAGTGGTGTGATCACAGCTCACTGCAGCCTCAACCTCCTGAGCTCAAGTGACCCTCCCACCTAAGCCTCCTGAATAGCTGGGACTAAGCCTGGCTAATTTTTTTAAATTTTTGGTAGAGATGCTCCACCATGCCTGACATTTTTAAGTTTTTAGTAGAGATGGGGTCCCACACTGTTGCCACCCAGGCTGGTCCCAAACTCTTGAGCTCAAGAGATCCTCCCATGTTGGCCTCCCAAAATGCTGGGATTACAGGCATGAGCCACCACATCCAGCCAGAAAGTACTTTTTCCAAGATTGTCTAATTCACCTGTGAGATACAGCCCATTAGCGGATCGTGAGATCAATTTGGTGTGCATAGCTAGGGTAAAAACTGTTTCATTCACCTTTGATTCAGGGGTGTGTGTGCATATGTGTGTGTGTGGGCATGTGTCCTGGGACACAATGTAAAACATTTTTCTTAGGGTGTGTCATGTTCAAAAAAGTTTGAATGCCATTGCCTTACTTAGCATGATGTGGAATGAGAATTCATACCTAGCCCATGGGTCTCTAGAACCCATAGCCCAGCACTTTCACCACTTGCTGTTCTCAAGGCTCCCCACCCCGTCCCCTTCTTATCTTTCCTGGCTTATTCTCCACTTCTTTCACTCAGCCATGCACTACTTTCTTTATACATTTTCTCAGGGTGTTCTGTAATCAAGCCTCAAATCAGACTGTTTCCGCCATTTGTAATCTGTCACATCTACCAAATAAGTGACCTCCATAAAGTCACTGCATCATCTTTTACCTGAACCACACCACCTCATGTTTTTCCATTTTGATTTTCAAGGAGGAGGATCCCACTCTTATAATCAGGATTTGTAAAGTTCATGCTTTATGTTTTATGTTTCATTATAGTCTGGTGGAAATCTAGGGACCCTTAGGTGCTTTAAGGTCACCATGATGCCATTGAGTCAACCTGAGCTGAAGTACCAGGAGAGGCAGCAGTGGTGGCTCACATTTAGTTACTATGTGCCAGGCCTTGGACTTCACCTCAGTGAACCACTGAATCATTAGCCCCATTTTACAGATGAAAAGGTAGAGCCTTAGAGGATGTCATTTGCCAAAGTTTGAATAGCTACTAAGTGGAAGATCTTTTCAAAGCTATGCTGTGGTTTTCTGGAATTTGCATGGTTAACCTCTATTACTATACTGCCTTTGGCTAATTTATCTGAGAGACACTCTGAATGTTTCATTTTCAAGCTCATAAAATGGGATAGGGAAAGCTCAGAAGCTGGGAAGCTGTTCACATGAGTAGTCCCTGAAAAAAAAAGCTGCTTCGGAAGGGTTGACATGAACTCAGAGTTGGGATTTATCTGAGCTGTGAGGCAGCAGCACAGCTAGGGTGGAGAACAAGACCTGTTCCTGAAAGATCCAAGGCCATTGCTGTAAAAGTTGTCCTGATGGTCAATTACAAAGTTGAGGACAAGAACCAAAACGGAAGAGTGAGCAGCCAGGAGAAGGGGCTTTAGAACTAAGGTAGCAAACAGTGAGTTCATATATGGAAAGCTCCTACTCATACTTGAAGACAAGGGACTTGATGGGCTTCTGCAGTCATGGGACAGTGTCTCCCATGCTGGGGGGACACCAGATGCCTTTTCTGCCGAGCAGCTCATACATACCAGGCAGACACCCTGGGGCCAGGCAGGTGACTGTGTGCAGCAGCCTTCCTCTGAGGAAGGAACTCTTCTCAGTGTTCGTTTCCAACCCTCTGCCTTCTAAACACGAATACTTGGAGCAGACCATTGCCCTGATAAGTGAGACTAATTGCTGTGTATTTGTAACTTCACTTGCCCAGTGAACTGAGAATACCATAGAGGGCTGGACAGTAACAAGAAATAATAAAAATAAATATTTACTGTGTGTCTGCTATGTGAGTGTCTTTGAACATATTCTCTTCTTTCACCTTACAAGGGATAAATAAGTGAATCTTCAGAGTTACAGGGGGAGAAAACACTCCAAGCTCCACCCAGATTCTCTCTTTGAGCTACACTAAGGGTTTCATAGGTGGAAAGGCATTTCTCAAGACACCTTCCCATGTGTGGATCACCACAAGGAAATCAGTAATGTGTTTTTAAAGCTTATTTCAGTTTTACCACATCACTCTATTTTAGTTTCTTCATAGCTTTTTTAACAGCCTGACATATTTTCCTGTGTATTTGCTTATTCTCTGGCTCCTTTCATTATCATGCTGTTTTTCTAGCTCCCAGGATAGAGGCTGGCACTAACTATCATCTCCACAAAGAGGAGATGAAAGAATGAATGCATGAATGAATAAAGATCATAAGTGAAGTCTACCATTTAAAGATACGGCACAATACAGGTCTGCTTCCAATTAAACAAATCAAAATCTTGATTTAGAAAATCGAGGAAGAATGTTATTACTAACATTTCAAAAGGATTCACTGTAGGATTTTTAAAATAGTTTCACTAATCCTTAAAAACACATTACTTACGTACCAGAAAAATGACTTATTTCACAAACATTGATTTACACTTTTTTTTTTTTGGAGACAGGGTCTCACTTTGTTGGCTAGGCTGGAGGGCACTGGCGCAATCACAGCTCACTGCAGCCTGAACCTCCTCAGTTCAAGTGATCCTCTCACCTCAGCCTCCCCAGTAGCTGGGACTACAGGCATTCGCCACCACACCTGGATAATTTTCAAACATTTTTGTAGAGATGGGGGTCTCCCTGTGTTGCCCAGGCTGGTCTTGAACTCCTGAGCTCAAGCGATCTGCTTGCCCTGCCTCAGCCTCCCAAAGTGCTGGGATTCGTAGGCATGAGCCATCCTGCCCAACCAATGTATACTTTTCTTTCCATTGAACATAGCTACTGCATAAACAATAACACCCTTGAATATACTATGAATACATAATTTTCTTCATTTAATTAGTGACATTTTTGGACTATGGCTCCACAATATAGGTCTCCTACTATATGATCCAATCAATGGATAAAGTAAAACAAGCATCATTCTTTGTGACTGAAGTGACAAGAAACATGCACTAGGAATGACAATCACTGCTTAGATAGAGCTTGCTGGAGTGATTTAGGAGCCTTACTCTGTGTTATCAAGAACTATCACCCCCACCCCACAGAGGCAAAATAGAAGTACTAATACCTCATTGAGTTGTAAGGACTATATTCGTTTCCTATTGCTGATGTAACAAATTACTGCAAACTTAGTGGTTTTATTTATGTGGCTAAATTTATTATCTTACAGTTCTAGGGGTTAAAAGTCCAAGTTCAATCTCATTAGGCTAAAGTCCAGATACCAGCCAGACTGGTTCCTTCAGAAGGCTCTAGGGGGGCATCTGTTTCCCTGCCTTTTCCAGCCTCAAAGCTGTCTGCATGTCTTGGCTCATGGCCCCACTCAATCTGATCTTTGCTTTAGTTGAAACAGTTCCTCCTCTGACCCTCCTGTCTCCCTTTATAAAGACCCTTGTGATGAGCTTCAGGCTTCCTGGACAATCTAGGATAATCTCCCCATCTCAAGATCCATAACTTAAACAGACATGCACAGTCCCTTTTGCAACGTGGGGTAACATAGTCACAGGTCCTGGAGGTTAGCATGTGGATGTTATTAGGGGGGCACTATTCAGACAGACCTTAACCAGGGAGTCTTGGGCCTTCCTTTGTAAAATACCAAGTTTTTTTCCAATCTGATCCCAATCTGATAAGGTAGCTGTCGAGATTTATCTTGTCTTTGTTCATCCCTTAGCTAAGTAATTACCATCATATAAAAACACAAAGTGCCAGACACTATTTTATGTACTTCATACATTTTAAGTCACTTAATGTAGGTACAGAAAGATTAAGTAATTTACCCCAGCTAGTAAGTAACAGAATCAGGATTTGAGCTTAGGAAGTTGCTGCTTGGAGTTAATGACTATACTGTCTCATCTTTGCAATGACTCACCTTCCTCCTGAGCTCCCTGGTGCTGATTGTATCATGTCAGTTAAGCTGTCTGACACCTCACAACATCCTCTTCAGACTGTGGCTCCCACAGGTATACACCAATGTGGCCTCTACTTTGGGCCACATATACCCTCAATTAGGACAGGAGCCTCCTTCTGCCCTTGGGTGAGTTCAGATCAACTGACCACATTAAATCTCTGACCCCTCAAAGTCAAGGATCCACCCTTGACCATGGTACCTCCAGAAGGAATCATATCTCGAGGTCTAGCCAGACACATTTCTGCAGTATCAAAAAGTATGACTTTTATAAACGGGAATGTGACTCATGCTTCTGCTTTTTATTGAGTACATGGAAGCAACCGTTAATGCAATTTGATCTGAACTCTGAGCATAATTTCACTATTGGAAAAGCAGTCATGCTTAGATCTATTAGCAGCTGGAGGTGCTGCCATAGTTTAAGTTTTTCATTAGTCATCTATATTAAGTAAACACAGTTTGGTAAGTCAGCCAACATAGAGCTGCTACTCTGACTAGATACTTCCCTTAACCCATGAGTTTCTAATCTCACCATGGACACTTGAGAAATACATAGGTAGGCTTCACATAACCCATACATAGGCACTTATTGGTCAGTGATGGATTTTAAGACTCAAGAGCCACAAGGAAACAAACAGTGAGGCTCAGTTATGTACTGCAAAGATGATGTTCATTTCTTACCGCCTCTGTTAGCCAAAGCAATTGTCTCAGTCTATTCAGACTGCCATAACAAAATCCCTTAGACTGGGTAATTTATAAACAACAGGAAGTTATTGCTCATAGTTCAGGTGGCTGGAAATTCCAAGATCAGTGTGCATGCAGATATGATGTCTGATGAGGGCCCTCTTCCTCATAGATGGACATTCTAGGTGTCCTCACACGGCACAAGGGACAACAAGCTCCCTCAAGCCTTTATTATTAATAACTTTGTTTACAAACCAAAAGGCTGTGTATCCCCCAAATTCACATTGAACCCCTAACCCCCAGTGTAATGGTATTCACAGGTGCAGCCTTTGGGAGGTAATTAGGTTTACATGAGGTTGTGAGGATGAAGTCTCCATGACGGGATTAGTTTCTTTATAAGAGGAAAGATGAGAGCTTGTGTATGCTCTCTGTCTCTCTCTCTCTGTCTTTGTCTCTGTCTCTGTCTCTCTCTCTGACCATCTCTCTCGCTCTCATCTCTATCTATCTCTATCTCCATCTCTATCTCTATCTCTCCCTCTCTGATGTGAAGACACAGTGAGAAGGCAGCTATGTGCAAGCCAGTAGGAGGGTCCTCACCAGAAGCAAAATCAGCCAGCCAGCATCTTAACCTTGAACTTCTCAGCCTCCAGATCTGTGAGAAATAAGTTTCTTTTGTTTAAGCTACCCAGCTTTGGTATTTTACCATAGCAGCTAAGAAAAACTCCAAACTGGAAACAACCTGAATTCCAAAAGGATGACTTGATAACAAATCCAACAGATGATTGGATAACAAATTGAGATATAGCCATATAATGAAATAGTACTCAGCAATGAAAAAGAACAAACTAGTGATACATGCAACAATGTGGTTGCATCTCAAAATAATTATGCTTAGTCTAAGAAGCAAGACCTCTCAAAAGAACCACCATAAAAACAGTATGTACAGGGTTATTGTATTAATATATAATTCCAGAAAGTGTAAACTAATGTATAGTGATGGAAAGGAGATTAGGGTTTCTTGGGGAGAGGGTGGAAAGGGTAAGGAGGGAAAGACTACAAAGAGAAACCTTTGGGGGTGATGGACCTGTTCATTATCTTGATTGTGTTGGTGATGCACGGATATATACAAAGGTAAAATTTTATCAAATTGTACATTTTTATATGCACAGTGCATTGTATGACAACAATATCTCAATAAATCTGTGTAGAAAAAAGCAATGTACAAGAGAATAGTTAAATAATGCTATCTGTTGTATAGGGAGAAAAAGGGAAACAACACTTGTGGGTTTTAAATTTTTTTTCAAGTGCTCTGTAAGGAAGGAGAGAATGAAATGAAAAAGAAAAGATGGAGGACAGTGCAGCAGATTGAGGATGGCTGCAAATTCTTTGACATCTTCTTATTCAAATACAGGGTCTATGTTCCTGGCCCTTGTATAGGTAGATTCTGCGACTGCTTTGACCAACAGAATACAGTGGAAGTGACACCGCCAGTTTTCAGGTTAGAGCCTTAAGAAAAATAGAGCTTCTACATCTTGCCTCTTGGAATACTTACTGTTGGAGCCCTGAAATATCATGTAAAAAGCAACGACGTTGAGGTTGCCATGCTGGGAGGAAGCTTAAGATAGTTGTGTGGAGAAGCTATTCCCTGTCTGTGGATTCAACCAACCTTGGATTGAAAATATTTGAGGAAAAAAATAATAAAATGTAATGATACAACAAGGAAACATACAAATAAAAAATATAGTATAACAACTATTTACATAGTATTAGGTATTATAAGTAATAGAGGATTTAAAGTACAAGGAAGGATGCACATAGGTTACATGCAAATATCGTGTCATTTTTGCTTGTTTGCTTTTTTAGAGACAAAGTCTCACTCTGTCACCCAGGCTGGAGTGCAGTGGCACGATCTCAGCTTACTGCAACCTCCGCCTCCCAGGTTCAAGTGATTCTCCTGCTTCAGCCTCCCAAGTAGCTGGGATTACAGGTGTGGACCACACCCTGCTAATTTTTGTGTCTTTGTAGAGACGGGGTTTCACCATGTTGGCCAGACTGGTATACTACGACATTTTATATCATCAGTTATTTGAGTATCCTGAGATTTTGATACCCATGAGGGTCCTGGAACCAATCCCCTGTGGATACTGAGGGGTGATGATACAGAGACAGAAAGAGAGAGATACCAAAGCACCCAGCTCTTTAGCCTCCAGCACTCAGAAAATCCCAGCTGCGGCCTCAGACATTGTAGAACAGAGTCAAGGCTTTCTTGCTGCACTCTTACTGTATTCTTGACCCACTAAATTATGAGATACAGTAACAATAAATTATTGATTTAAACCTCTAAGTTTTGGGGTGTTTTTTTATGCAACAATATCCAAGTGAAATAGATGAGGTTGCACTTCTTTGTACGTTTTGTTTTAGTTATCTATTACAGTGCAACAAACCATCCCAATTTAGTGCCTTAATGACTATACTTTCTCACGATTCTGGGGTGGTGCTTTTGCTCCATGTGGTGTCAGCTGGAATCACTCATGGGCTGTCTTCAGCTGGAACTTCAGCTGAGGTGACTCAGTTCTCTTCCCCCTGGCCTCTCTCTCTCTCTCTCCACATGCTGTCTCATTCTCCTGGATCTCTCTACCCAGCCTCAGTCTCCTGCAGGATAGCCTGGATTCTCTACAGCTGACAGCTGGGCTCCAAGAGGCAGAGTTCCCGGAAGACAAGCCTCAATGCAAGAGCTAAGCTCAGCTCCTGTTTGAGGGACAGCTTGTCTTCTGGGAACTCTCCCTCTTGGAGCCCTCAATGCAAGAGCTCTACTTGGTTATATTTACTCATGTCTCATTGACCAAAGCAAGTCCCATGGCCATTCCAGTGTCAGCGTCAGAGGAGACTACACAAGGCATGAATACCAGAAGGCATGGCTCATTGACAGCTACCCGTATAACAGTGTATCATACTTTACATATAGTTTTTCACCTTTGAACCCTTTACATGGTCTACATTTTCAAAAAATAAAATTAAAGTGGTGGAAAGAGCAAACTGTAAAAATGAATAGAAACAGATACAAATAAATACAGATAGATATCAAATTGATTGTATACTGCACACAAAAAGAAATAATCCAAGAAACTTTGAACATAGTAATCCAAAAGTATACCCTTTGTAGGATATATTCAATTTTATCTTTTTTATTTTTATTCATTTTTTTTCTCATTTCAGGTGGGACTGGAGGATGTATTCTAAAGATAAAGAAAACCTTCAAGAAAATCTTGAATTTTACTTAGTAGGTTTTATTTTGGTGTAATATTGACATAGTAACTCTGAAACTATTTCATGTATACTGTATGAGAGAGTAAACATATTGATATTTTAGAGATCCAAGACTCTCACTGTGGTAAAAGGGAAATACAAATGTGGAGTATGGTAAGGTAAGGAAGAACTTTGTGACATTATATTGAATTGGAGGGAATCGGAGGTATCAGTGTGAAGTCATGATTTTATAAGTAGCTATACACACACATGCACATATGCACATTAGTTCTTTCCAGACAGGTCCTAGAAGCAATAGTACCCAGTAGCAATGAGCATAACTACCACCAAGACCTTGGTTACTATTAATAAATATCATTTCCCACAAAAAGGAACCAGGTTTCCTTGGAGAAATTGCTCATTCTAGACCTAGGGTAGTGAAAATAGAAGCAAAGTCTGGAATATCTTATTCTACCAAAAAGCAAAGAATTGCTGAAAGACTAACGAGAACATGTCAAAAGGACACAGGAGTCAGCCTGAAGGAGCTTTTATTGGAAGGCAGCTATGCTCACCATTTTACCACCAATATGGCACTAAAGGAGCTGTCATTGGCCAAATTTTGGACAATTTGAGCTTCAAAAAGAATAGGATTGTTAATGGATTATAATGCTGTATCTAAAAGAGAATCCATGAGTTTGAGGCCAGAAGTCCAGATATTTTAGAACGGGAATATAGCTCACTTTACAGAAGAACATCTGCTAATATATAAAAAGGAATCATAATTAAATCAGAAATCATCATTTTGTAGCCAACAATGTAATAACTAATTTAAAAGAATCATCAATGGACCCAAAATCCTCTGAGTGAAATGTCGGGGAACATGATATTCACAGTCTCCAATTACCACCTCCATACATTACTGATTATTACAAATGGAAAATGTGCTTTTACAACAGACACTGCTTCAACCCAGTGATAAAATTCAGCTCTGCTAGTAATTGGACAATCTGACATGATGTGCCTGTTGATGGGGTGCGATGGAAAGTACACATCATCACATATACAGTGTTCTTGGTCAAAGATGTTTGCTTAAATTTAGTTATGAAAATATAATGTGGCAAATCCAGAATGTGGGATATACCATAAAAACAATTGGACAGTACTCTTCAAAAAGCTTCAGTGTTATGAAAGAGTTAAAAATACATCAGGAGGCCGGGCATGGTGGCTCACACCTATAATCCCAGCACTTTGGAAGGCCAAGGCAGGTGGATCACTCGAGGCCAGGAGTTCGAGGCCAGCCTGGCCCACATGGCAATACCCTGTCTCTACTAAGAATACAAAAATTAGCCAGGCATGTTTGTACACCTGCAGTCCCAGCTACTCAGAAGGCAGATGCACAAGAATGACTTGAACCCAGGAGGCAGAAGTTGCAGTGAGCCGAGATGGCACCGTTGCACTCCAGCCAAGGTGACAGAGCGAAACCCTGTTTCAAAAATAAATAAATAAGTAAATAAATAAATAAATAAATCAGGGCAATTTTCTAGGCTAAAAGAGAGTAAAGAGATGTGACAAACAAATGCAATGTGTGAACCTTGATTGAATCCTAGATTTTAAAAAAACAGCTCTATAAGACATTTTGGGATTATTAGGGAAATTTGCATATGTACTGCAAATAGATACTATTTTGTATCAATGCTAAATTTCTTGTGTATGCTGTGTTTGATAATGGTTATTTGGATTATGTAGAAAACTCACAGTGGGGTATTTAGGGGGTGAAGTGTTGTGTCATGATGTCTGCAACTTTCAAATGACTCAGCAAAACGTTGTGTGTGTGTATTAAGAGAAAAAAAGCACATATGGCAAAATAGTAACAACTGCACCTAGGTGAAAAGGATATGAGACTCATTTTCTCTATAAGCTTAAAAATTTTCCAAATAAGTTAGGGAAAGTAATAACAGAAAAGTAAACAGTTCAGGAAAAACGAGGACTATTTTGGGCTTATTAGACCAGTTTCTCCCACCTCACTATACTTTGTGTTTCAAAATAACATTCAGTGCTGCCAAGGTCCTGGGGAAGCTGGTACAGTGAATTGCTAGTGGCATGACCATGGCTCAGCCTGCATGGGCCAGCATGCAGGAATGCTTATGAAACATGGGAACACTTCCACGCTGGCTCAGGCAGACATTGTCCTGAGGATTCTTTTCAAGGAATTAGGTTGATAAAAGTAAAAACTATGCCTGAAAATTGAAAATGAAAACAACCTGCATGTCCAATAATAAGGATGAGGTTTAGGAAATTTTGCTCCACCACTGGATGGACTATCATGCAAGTATGAAACAGGGGCCTTAAGACTTCCTAAAATACATTTTTTAAAAATCTTATGGCTATCGTTTAGTCCTTTCAAAAAAAAAAAAAGAAGAATGCAAAACTGCATGATTTGAACTTTGAAAATAAATGCAAAAATATGGCTGCGCACAATGGCTCACGCCTGTAATCCCAGCACTCTGGGAGACTGAGGATGGAATATCACTTGAGGTCAAGAGTTCGAGACCAGCCTGGCTAACATGGTGAAATGCCATCTCTACTAAAAATATAAAAATTAGGTGGTGTGTGCCTATACTACTTGGGAGGCTGAGGCACAAGTATCGCCTGAACCCAGGAGGTGGAGGTTGCAGTGAGCCAAGATCACGTCACTGCAGTCCAGCCTGGGAGACAAAGTAAGACTCCATCTCAAATAATAATAATAATAATAATTAGAATCAGAATTACAAATGCTTTTTTTTTCTTTAAAGTTATTAAAACTATTCCAGTGAGCATTGAGACTCTGGGTCTGAGTGAAGCTGAGGGTAGAGGGAATGCAAGGTGGGGGGTAGTTTGTCTCTTCAGGCTAACAGGCTTTGCCAAAAATAAATAAATTAATTAATTAAATAAAACTATTCCAGTTTATGCAACAAAGAAAAAAATAATCTCAACAAAGTTAAACTTATTTCTAAATAAACTTTCCTAAAGCCACCATACTTTAGGATATGCTGATTGCGTGAATATTCTAAAGTTAAAATGACAAATTAGCTAACCATGCAAAAAATATGTATGCCAAGGATACGGACTTGAAAGAAAGAGAAAGCTCTATGTTCCCATGTGGTAGGATTCTGAATGTTTTAATTCCTCTTGATATTGTTCTTTTATCAGTATATTATGAAAATTAATTTTTACAACAAAGCAAAGAATGAAACCCATAGTTACCATTTATTCACCACTTACTATGTGCTTTACATGTTTTATCTCTTTTAAACGATAAAACTACCCTTTCATCTAGGAGATTTAAAGTAGGTTGGCTATGAGGGTTCTTGTTCTCTCATCTCTCAACTGACCGGCCTTTATACCTCATTAGGATACTTTTATAGTTTTGAGTCTAGCACTGTTCTCCTTCCACTGGTAATAGCATCTCCAATCTTGCTTTGGGGGAATTATACTTCTCCCACTCTTAGCCACCTGCTCTGGTGGAGCCAACTCTATACACTGCTCCTTAGTGAATAATAATGTGGTGAGAGTGACCTTCTGAATCTTCTAAATCTAGCTCAGAGGAAGCCTTAGAGTTTTAACATGCTTCTCTTGGGACACTCGCTGTTGGAGCTCAGACCTTCCATGTAACAAGTGCAACCATCCTGCTAGGAAGATCACATGCCTGAAACAACACAGAGAGGGGGAAAGATCTAATTTTCCAATCACCCCAGCTAAGGTGCCAGGCACACAAGAAAAGTCACCTTTGACCTTCCAGACCAGTCCAGTCATGAAAAGAAAATAATGAATGATCCCAGCATTGCTGGAAGGAGCTGAAGAATCACCCAGCAGAGACTCGACATACCTCAGCTTCTTCCAGTGACTGCAGAACCACTGTGGTAAACTGTTTGTTTGTTTATTGTAAGCAACAGAATTCAGCTTTGGCTAACTTATGCCATTAATAGTTTCCAGTTGCTACTATAACAAAGTACCACTTACTTAGTGACTTAGAACAACACAATTTTATTATCTTATAGTTTTGGAGGTCAGAAGTCCCAAATAGGTCTCAATGGGCTAAAATCAGTGTGTTGCCAGTGCTGTGTTCCTTCTAGAGGCTTTAGGAGAGAGTTCATTACCTTGTCTTTTCCAGCTTCTAAAGACCACCTGCATTTCTTAGCTTGTGGTCCCTTCTTTTATCTTCAAAGGAAATGTTATAGCATCTTCAAATCTCTGACTCTGCTCCCATCACTATATCTTGTCTGATTTTCCTGTCTCCCCATTTCCCTTATAAAGACCCTTGTGATTACATTAGGTCCACCCAGATAACTCAGGATTATTTCCTCCTGTTAAACTCCTTAATTTAATCATCCCTGCAAAGTCTTCGTTGCTATGTAAAGTAACAGATTCATAGGCTTCGGAGATTAGAACATGGAACAATATTTTCCAGATAATGGAGAACAAAGATTTCTGTTGTCAAAAAGTTTTGAAATGGCCAGATGTAGTGGCTCACGCCTGTAATCCCAGCACTTTGGGAGGCCAAGGCGGGCGGATCACCTGAGATCAGGAGTTCGAGAACAGCCTGGCCAACACAGTGAAGCCCTGTCTTTACTAAAAATACAAAAATTAGCCAGGTGTGGTGGCATGTGCCTGTGGTCCCAGCTACTCGGGAGGCTGAGGCTGTAGAATGGCTTGAACCCAGGAGGTGGAGGTTGTAGTGAGCAGAGATTGCACCACTGCACTCCAGCCTGGGTGACACAGCAAGACTGCATCTCAAAAAAGTTTTGGAAATGTGACAATCTTTCAGAAATTTACATCTCATATTACTATATTAAAGATTAACTCAAACTCATTTTACTCTGTTTATTGGCTAAACGTGCAAGCTTATTTTCTTAGCACAACTATTAACATGTCTTCCTCCACAATATTTCCACCCTAACACCAATTTGGGTAGCTCTGAGAGACAGAGAGTAACAGATAAACTGAAATACTTGTGCAATTTCACCCTTTCTCATCGTGGCAGCTGAAATTTAAATTCTGTTCAAGTACCATTTCTTTCTTCGCCCATAATATATCAATTTTTATTTTTTCAATTTTATTATTTATTTTCAAGATGCCCTTTCCCAATGTGATCTATTTTTAAGTGCATACACCAGTACTTCTCAAAGTGTGGTCTCAAGACTGGCAGCATTAGTCTTACTTGGGAACTTATTTGAAAGGCGAGTGCTCAGGCCCACCTAGAACTACTGAATAAGAAACTCTGGGGGTTGGATCCAGCAACCTGTGTTTTAAGAAGACCTCCGGCTGATTCTGATGCAGCTACTGCATGAGACAGTTCAATGGCCATGCTTAGTAATACTGAACTCAGATGGGTCTTTTACAGCCCATGAACCCTGAATAAAAACAGCTGGCTTAGAGTGATCAGCTATCCTGGTTTGTCTGAGACTAAGAAGTTTCCTAGGATGCAGGACAAGGTATGCAGCCATCACCAGTATCCAATTCAAGAACATTTCAATACCACAAAAGAGAAACACCAGTTTCTCTAGCAGTCACAAACCATCCTGCCTCTCCTAGCCCTTAGCAACCACTAATTAATTTTAACACAGGTACTTTCATTCTCCATGTAAAGCGAGGAAAGGGAGGTCTAGACAGACATTTTAGTGACTTTCTTGAGGTTTTCTGATGAGGCTAGAGCTGGGATTTGAATTCACTAAATGATTTTCTCTCTCCTTTCTAGACATATTTATGCCCAGTTTATTTCCTCAAGTTATTATATTTGCTTGTTACTCTAGATGGGGAGGAGTCAAAACAACCACTTGCAAATTATTGTTGTCACGTAGAAATGGTTGGTTTGTTCTGAGACACCAATTCACCGAGATGTGGGTGCTTTCATTTTGTTAATCTTACACTTTCTTAATGAAAGAGAATCACTTTTGTTTACTTCTCTGCAATTGAAACACACTTGCCCTCCCCAGGAAAGAAAAAAAATAGCTCTTGAAGTTAAACGAATTAAATTGAAATTCACTTTATTTTAAATCTAAGGAAGAAAACAAGTTTTAGTCTCCCCTCAGAGACATACATCTTAAATATAGTAATTCCGGTTTAGTCTATTAAGCTTCTCATCAAGATGAATAAACCTTGTACAAAATTAAGACAGAGCGCAATAGAATTAGAAAAGAGAGAGAAAAGATGTGGATATTATATTTTGAATAATTTGGAGCTCAAACCAACTTGGAAGATTTCCTTTTAGCAGACATTATTTTAATAAGTCTAATTGTCTAGCGACTGCTTTCATCTAATTCTAGAAACCAATAAATTGCAATCTAATTGTTAGATGATGACAGACAGTGATTTGGGGGAAACGAATGTGTTTACATGCAGTTTTTGTCCAAGTTTAGCTTTGTGGAAAGCAGTCAGAAATACCCGATCTTGACTTTAGGGGTAAAAATGCATCTATGGGGTACACACCCACGTCATTGGGTATATGTCTTCCTTGGCGGCCTCTCTTTACATGCCAGAAAATCTATTTCTGTTGACGCAGATAATACCAGGCCGGCACACCAGCCTCCAGAGGCCCTCAGGGAAAAGGGCGAGAGAGCACCAAGTCCCCAGAACAATTGGGGAGCCTGTTCACAATTTTGGCTGTCTGTGTCGCTGCCCTGCCAGTCTGTCTGAAGAATTTGGGGAACACCCAGTCTTTGCAGAAGCTTGAACTTGGCACTAAAGAACAAAACTGAATAAGAAATTTTCCTTGAAGCTGAGAACAGGGGCCTTCACTCTCCTGTCTAGTGTTCTTGCCATTCAGCCACACTGATACCACAGACCATGGCTCTTGAGCACCCAGCGAACGGTGCTGGGAGGAGGGGAAAACATAGATTCCTTCCCACTTTAGCCCTGAAAAGGCTGGGTCCTGTGGTCTCTCTACCCACCAACAGTTAACACATTCATCTTCTGTTTGTTTCACAAAAAACATGCTTATGTGCCTGGTCCACACTGCCATGTAGGTACCTATGCAACAATCCTGCATGTTCTGCATATGTACCCCAGAACCTAAAGTGCAATAAAATATGTATTTAAAAAAATTAAATCAGACTCCCGTGTTAGATGGTTTGTTCAGGAGCTGACCTATCATATTTATCTCTGTATCCCCAGGACCTGGTGTCATACTTGGCTTATAGCAGACGTGGTGGTGAATACCGTCAGCTTGATTGGATTGAGGGATAAAAAGTATTAACCCTGGATGTGTCTGTTTGGGTGTTGCCAAAAGAGATTAACATTTGAGTCGGTGGGCTGGGGAAGGCAGATCTACCCTTAATCTGGTGGGCACAATCGAATCAGCTTCTAGTGAATATAAAGCAGGCAGAAAAACATGAAAAGAGACGGGTCTAACCTCCCAGCCTACGGCTTTCTCCTGTGCTGGATGCTTCCTGCCCTTGAACGTTGGACTCCAAGTTCTTCAGTTTTGGGATTCGGGCTGACGCTCCTTGCTTCTCAGCTTGCAGACAGCCTGTTGTGGGGCATTTTGATTGTGTAAGTTAATACTTAATAAACTCCCATATAAATCCTATTAGTTCTGTCCCTCTAAGAGAACGCTAATACAGCAGGCATTTCATTCATTCAAAAATATTCACTGGCATCTCTTGTGTGCCAGGTACAGTGTGGGGTGCTGCAGGTAAACAGCATACAGTGATTGCTGAATGCACAGTCTCTGATATAGTTTGGATATTCATCCTCTCCAAATATATCAAAATATGATCCCCAATCACATTTTGGAGGTGGAGCCTGGTAGGAGGCTTATCAGACTGGCAATTCTCAAACTCTATACCAGAGAAATAAGGGGAACTTGTTAAAAATACAGATTGTAAGACCCTCACCCCAGACTTAAAATTTGGGGGACTGGAGCACATGAGTTTGGATTAAATTACAAGTGCCCCAGATGATTCTGATGTTTGGGATTCACTACTTAGAAAAGAAATCCCAATGCCTAAATCTGACCCCTGAAATGCTGATGGGCTTGATCTGAGCTGTGATCTCTCATGTGCAACTAAGGTTGAGAACCACTAACATAAAAAAATGCACTTTAGAATTACCAGGAAGCTTTAATAACATGTCAAACACCTGCACCCAACCGCTAAAGATTCTAATTTAATTGGTTTAGGACTCAGGTACTGATATTTTTCAAAAGCTCACAAGGTAATTCTGAAATTCAGCAAAGGTTGAGAATGACCAATTCAGACTAAGTGACTTGTCCAACATCCCAGGGTGCCTCAGACTTAACTACTTAACTGCCTTCTTTACACAGGGGTTGTGAACGAAATATGGCTACGGAAAGCGATTGTTGACTAATGCGTTATAAAGTATGGTGCTGCTGCTGATGATAATGATGATGATGACAATGATGAAGATATTTCTTGAGTGCTTCCTATGTACCAGGCACTATGCTAAGCATTTTATGAGCTTAATCTCATTGAATCTTCAACATTAGCCTGCTGGTATTGATTTCCCTTTTCCTTGATTATAATACGTCATCAGTTGAGGACTATCAACTTAATAATCAACTTAGAGGCTGTTGATAGTTAATAGGAAAATATATCTTCAGTCCTCTAGAGACAAAGATTTGCTTTGGTTAGAATAAATGTAAATTTTGATTTATTTAACATGAAATACAAATACACATGTGTGATGCTATCAATGCAAATCACTCATCTCATGTGATATCAAATAAACAGATATCTTCTAGGTAACCCTCCAAGTTCACCTACATTCACAAATGTCACTCATGTCTCATACTGGGGTATCCACACCGGGCCTGGAAGCTGGCAAATTTATTTAGACACATTCCATTTCAGGAATAATAAAATGCAGGAAAATGTGTATCTTTGAGTCACAGAATCATGGTATTATTCCTATTTTCAGGTGAGGCTTTAAAAGATTAACTGACTTGCCCAAAATCCCACGGTTCATTCTATGGCCAAGCCAGAAATAACAAACCAGCGCCCCTGATGCTGGAGTTCTCCAGAAGCTTCTCTACTGACATGTTTTCCACTGACAGATTTTCCTTGACAAGAACAGAGTAGTCTCTCAGAACAAAATTTTGCCAGCTCTGCCTGCTGCTAGCACTTGGAAATAGGAGTCCCATGGGGTTTACAAACAAATGAAAGCAGCGGTGGGCTTGCAAGACCTCACCAGTCCTTAGAGTACAGTTGATATGTCTCTCAATGCAATGCAGGAACTAACTTTAAAGCATTTTGAAACAAGCACAATAATGGAAAATTCTGAGTTCAACAAGAAACAAATGCTTATCTTTGAAAAAAAAAAGTCAAGTCAATTAAGAAATGAAAATAGGCTGAGAAGAATAAGAATGGAATGACGGACTGGAGAAGTTTTTAACCTTGAACAGGCCATTACCAAATGGTCAGTATGACCACATTATCTGATATCATTTGGTTCTTTTCTTTCTTTAAAAGTACTATTTAGTTATAAGAATATTAAATGCTGGCTGGGTGCAGTGGCTCATGCCTGTATTCTCAGCACTTTGGGAGACTGAGGCTGGAGGATCGCTTGAGCTCAGGAGTTTGAGACCACCCTGAGCAACATGATGAGACCTTATCTCTACTAAAAGTAAAAAAAAATTAGCTGGACATGGTGGTGTGTGCCTGTAGTCCCAGCTACTTGGGAGGCTGAGACAGGAGGACCACTTGAGCCTAGGAGATGGAGGCTGTGGTGAACTATGATCTTGCCAAGATTGTGTCTCAAAAAAAAAAAAAAATTAAACATGAATTTTTTTTTAAGCAACAAAGAAAATTTGGACATTAAGAGAATAAACATTCCCATTAATTTCCATCTCCACTCTTCTAAGAGATCATCAATTTAGTGCCTGCTTTTCCAAAAATACATGTCTAAAAATGATTTCTCTTTCTTAAAGAGAAAGTATATATCTACAGTCTTAACTTTCCTTCTTCTTTCTAACAATATACACATAGTGAACATCTTACATTTTTTTAAGCAGAGGTAAATTAAACAATCCACACAAACACTTTAGATTTCTTTTGTAGCTCCCAATGTTTGTTTGGCACAAACATGGATAGAAATGTCTTTAAATTTAGCCTTATTGTCCCAGCTTAAGTAAAACTCTATTTATAAATCAAATCCAAAGTAACCAGAGACATTGGTATAATCTTTGGTCCTCTCTGCTGATACAGGGAAATCCCAATTTGTGGTTTCCAACATTTGTAAGGTGGTTAATAGCAAACTCTCTCTGCTGTTCCTCCCACCTCAAGTCAGTAGGGTGCTGGTAAACTGGCTTGGGTGGGAGTGAGGAGAAGCCCCGGTGTGTCGTGTTTACTGATTTCCATCAGGTAACTGCTCACACCACGGCCAGTTTCAAGTATTAACAGTTCAACGACTGGCTCACAAACTTTCCTAGTATTTAACAATTGGCTTTGAACTGTTCTAACACATCAGTGTCAGGTCATTCAATGACCAATTATGGCACATATATGACACTTTTATCTTGATATAACACTCGTGCATGCTGATTTCATATATGTAGTCACTGCACCTAAAAGAAAGGTATAATGGAACAAATGACCCAAAGCCAAAAAATACGGAAAAAAGTGAATTAGAGAACATCTCTCTCATATTTCTTTATATATGAGAAGAATTTCTATCACATAACCTCCAAGAATGATGACGTTCTTCTGTAGACACATAGGTATCAATATTATGCTAATATTTTTTCTTTTCCTAGGTAAAAATAAAGTAGTCCACAAGTCTGGTTTTATGTTATGTTAACATTCATTAGGTATTCTTTGCAATTTTCCCTTTTGCAGCTGTTAAATCACTTATGCCTTCAATATTTTTTCCTGCATAATGATTTTTTATGGAAGCTAATACAGTCAGCATTTTAAAGTATTACCAGTTGTGACACTGAAATAATGAGACTTTAAAATCCAACCACGTATCTGGAAATGTAAGAACACCATTCATTTATTTCTCAGGAGACCACACACTCACGCTAATGAGGATGCCATTACTTACAATGTTTTAGAAATTCTCTTTAGGAATTGCCTTTGGTACAAGATTATGCAGTACAGATGAAAATTAGTTTCACTGCCCTTATAGTGGTGCTTCATATTTTACTAAATAGAAGTATAAAATAAAACCTCTGATAAAGGGTAAAGAGCATTGAATTTTGTTTTTTGTTTGTTTATTTTCTTTTGTTTTTGCTTTTGAGTCTGATCTTACTTATTTGTTACTCAAATAATCTTATTTCTGACCAGATTCAGACTTAGAAGCAGAAGCTCGCAGAGAAGAAAGGTTGCGTCTCTTGGCAATTGTTCCTGGCACTTCTCTTTAGCTTCCTTCATTCTCTTGGCCAAAGTTCAGCATATCCTGCAGCCTCTTCCTTATTTTTCTTAGTATGCTGCTTTTTCAGCACAATACACTGCTGTTTGTGCTGCAGGACATGAAGAGTAACAAGACACTGAATCTTGGGTGCTTCGGTCCTAGGTTTCTCACCTTCTTTGTTTAAGGGCTTTCTTACGACATACCGGCAGATATCATTCTTCTTTAGGGAGACTGAAAAGTTTGTGGATTCTGCTAGCTCTTTTGGGCGCCAGGCGGCGAGGCACTGTAGTATCAGTCAGTCCAGGAATATCCTTCTCTCCTTTTTTTTACAATAACCAAGTTGAGAATGCTCATACTGGCATCCATAATGCAACCACGAACTGATTTTCTCTTTCTTTCTCCAGTTTCTACCAAACACCTAAGCTAGATGGTATAGCCTATTGTTTCTGGGCTACAAATGTGTACAGCATGTTCCAAATACTGTACCCAACTGTAGCACAATGGTAAGTGTTTGTGTATCTAAACATACCTCAATATAGAAAAGGTAGAGTATGGTGAAACCCTGTCTCTACCAAATATAAAAAAAAATTAGCAGGGCATGATTGTGGGTGCCTGTCGTCCCAGCTATTTGGGAGGCTGAGGCAGAAGAATCACTTGAACCAGGGATGCAGAGGTTGCAGTGAGCTAAGATCACGCCACTGCACTCCAGCCTGGTGACAGAGCAAGACTCTGTCTTAAAAAAAACAAAAACAAAAACAAAAAATGAACAAACAAAAAAAAAGAAAAGGTACAGTAAAAATATGTATAATAAATTTTAAAATGGTACATCTATATAGGGCACTTATGAATGGAGCCTGCAGGGTGAGTAAGTGAGTGGGTGGTGAGTGACCGTGAAGGCCTAGGACATGACTGTACACTACGGTAGACTAAACTGTACACTTAGGCTACACTAAATTTAATTTTTAAATTTTCTTGTTTCTATAATAAATTAACCTTAGCTTTCTATAGTTTTTTACTTTATAAATTTTTATTTTTATTAACTTTTTGACTCTTTTGTAATCACACAGCTTAAAATACAAACACATTGTACAGCTGTACAAAAATATTTTCTTTATATCCTTATTCTGTGATATGGTTAGGCTGCATGTCCCCACCCAAATCTCACCTTGAATTGTAATAATCCCTACGTGTCAAGGGAGGGGCCAGGTGGAGATAACTGAATCATGGGGGCAGTTTCCCCCATACTGTTCTCATGGTAGTGAAGAAGTCTCACAGGATCTGATGGTTTTATAAATGGGAGTTCCCGTGCCCAAGCTCTCTTGCTGCCGCCATGTAAGACATGACTTTGCTCCTCATTCACCTTCCACAATTGTGAGGCCTCCCCAGCCATGTGGAACTGTGAGTCAATTAAACGTCTTTCTTTTATAAATTACCCAGTCTCAGGTATGTCTTTATTAGCAGCGTGAGAACAGACTAATACTTTCTGTAAGCTTTTTTTCTATTTTTAATGTTTTTTATTTTATTTGCCTTTTAAAACTAAGACACAAACACACACATTAGCCTACCAGGGTCAGGATCATCAATATCACTGTCTTCCACTTTCCACATCTTGACTCACTGGAAGGTCTTCAGGGGCAGTAACATGCATGGAGCTGCCATCTCCTGTGATAGCAATGCCTTCTGAATACCTCCTGAAGGACCTGCTTGAGGCTTACAGTTCTAAAAAAAAAAAGTAGAAGGAGTATACTTTCAAATAACGATAAAAAGTATAGGATAGTAAATACTAGGTGATAAGAATTTTTCACCTCTTTATAATCTTATGGGACCACAGTCACATATGTGATTTATCATTGACTGAAATGTCATTGTGTGGTGCATGACTGTACCTACTCCAGGAGTTGTCCTGAAAATTAAATAATACAAGGCATTGTGATAACACCTTGTGAGATGAAACACACTATCCAAATGAAAGTCATCATTGGTCCAGCTTGATTAGAATTGAGTGGGCTTGGCTATTTCCAAAATTCATATGCATTCCCTGAAAGCATAAGTGTTCCATCATCGAAAAAAGTGTTTGTAGTGTAAAAAGAAGTACGTTCGGTCTTTGTCCCAGTTCCTGGGTCAGAGCTCCTAAAACCCTTGGTATTTTCTGAATGACAGGAGTGTCTTTGGTTCTTTGCAAGGAGTCCCTTTTGATCATGCCCAAGTTTATGCTAATGAGGTGATTTAGATAGTGTCAGGATGAGGCCAGTCACCAGAAGGATTATAGAAAGCTGGGACTTTCAGCCCAATTCACCTACCTCTCAGGAGGGGATAGGGACTGGAATTTAAGCTGTTAAAAACTCTCAAACAACAAGATTTGGTAAATTTCCAAGTGGGTGAACACATGGAGGTGTTGGGAGGGTGGGCACCTGGAGAAGGCATGGAAGTTCTGCCCTCCTCACCTTGACCCCCATACTTCACCCTGTGCATTTCTTCCATCTGGCTGTTCCTGAGCTATACCCTGTATAATAAACTGATAAATGTAAGCAAAGTGTTTCCCTGAGTTCTGAACTACTGTAGCAAATTATCAAACCTGGGGGGAGAGGGGGTCTTAGAAACTCTCACTTTATAGATGATTGGTGAGAAGTAAGGGAGGCCCGGACTTCCATCTGGCATGTGCAGTAGGGGCAGTGTGTGGGACCGAGCCTTTTCACTCGTGGGATCTGTGGCTACCCATTCGGTAGGTAGTAACAGGATTGAATTAAACTGTAGGACCTCACTCGCTCCCCTGCCCTGCCCCACCCCACCCCCATGTCTGGAGAATTGGTTAGTGTGGGGAACCCCTCATGCTCCACATTTGGTGCTAGAAATGTTGTATGAGTCTAGATAGTATTTTTTTCAGAGTATTCAAAAATTTTGGAAGACACTTATAGGGATCCCTCAGGTCAGTTTGTTGAACCCAAATGAGGACTCAGGGCTCATGGGCCCTAGATTGTTTCAAGATCTGAGACCCAGAGGAAGTAGAGCCTGTGCTGAAGCCCTCCTTACTCTCCAGGTCCTTAGTGTTCTCTTTCTTCCTGATTCTCTGCTTCCCACCCACTCCGTTGGATGAAAGTGGTATAGCTGCATGCAGGGCATTTCTGATCATAAAATTTGAAAGGATCCTGGCTGGGCTTTTGACAAGAACATCTTCATCTCTCTCTCACACCAGCAGCCTGGGCCAGCCAGCTCTCCTCCTTTTGAACGCCTGACTCAGTACTGCTGCTAGTCTTGCCATTTTAAGATAGCTTTGACCTGAGGGGCAGGACCACAAATTCCACAGTAGAGCACAGGACATGAAGAGGTTGTTCTGTCATAGGCTGAGGCTATGAGGGATAAATTCACCCCAGGCCCAGCAGATCCCAACCACCCCACCCCTAATTAAATGGGTCATATGAATGAAACATTTTGCCAGATTATCCAAAGTTTCTTGCTGTAAAACTAGCCCTCTGCAGTCTGCTGGAACAATTACTGAAATCTTTCATCTGCAATGCTCCTTTCAGATCTAAAAGTATTCTCTCTGTTCACTTTTCATGTTAATCAAAACAATAAAAAGCAACCACTTCAGTATCCCAACAATGATGGCATTACATATAGTTTACAAAACAGAACAACAGATAAATACATATCATTTTACTGCATGCTATATATTTTTTTCATTGTAGATTTAAAAGTGTGCTTTGTTTATAAGAAAATAAGTAAGGAAAACTGCATCACATTCTGAGGGGAAAAGAAATTCTCTCATATATGGCTGTAAAATTTTCATTTATGGTGATGAGTTGTCTGTGTCACAACATCTTTATTAATCGATGTTTTACTGTGAGCGCTCTCTCTCTATTGTGTTGTCTGATAGTGCAGGGTTTTGCAGTTAGTACAAGTAAAATATGAACTGCCTAAACAAAAAAGCAAACACAGGCCCGGCACGGTGGTTCACACCTGTAATCCCAGCTACTCAGGAGGTTGAGGCATGAGAATCATTGAACCCAGGAGGCGGAGGTTGGAGTGAGCTAAGATCGTGCCACTGCACTCCAGATTGTGTGACAGACCAGACTCTGTCACAAAAACAAACAAACGAACCAACAAACCCCACAAATCTAATAATATTTGAAAAGACACAACAGTTTCAGTGACAGGTTAAACACAAAAAAACACAGTGGCCCATGATTTGCTTATCCTTGATTAGACCCCCTGTAGATTATAAATATTTAAAAACAAATTCTCAGTTTTTAAAAGAAATTCCTTGAGATGGGGAATTTTAATGAGCTAGTTCTATTGGTATTCTTCAACCATCAATTTAGAAGCTAAGTATTTGATGTTTCAAGGCAAATTAGATATTGAAGCAGCAGACCAAATATTCAGTTGTTCTCAACCACCAGTAAACAATTCCTCAAACTGATTTTATAAAGCTTTCAGTTACATTTTTTCTTACCTGCTGTTGCTGCCTGTAGGCATTTTCAAAACATACATCATGGCTCCTGGTCATTAGTTCCATCAATTATTAGTTTCTCAAATTCAAGCACAACCTCCAAAGTCTTAGTGTTAAAATTAAATTACTTAATTGAAAAATAGTTAAGAAATGATGAGACTAAACCTTCCCTCTTTTCTCCTAATGGAGACTTAATAGTCTTTCCCAAGGGGTATTTTAAATATAAATATTTTTAAAATTTATAGGAAGTTCATTTTACAATTTAAAGGTAATTTCCCTTTAGAATGTTAAGCAGTTTTCCTTGTTTATGTTCTTATAAACAAAGCTCACTTTTAAACCTAAAATGCAAAAAAAATTATACAAAGTACAGTAAAATAATACATATTTATCTGTTGATCTCTTTAGTAAACCATATGTAGTGCAATCATTATTGAAATACAAAATAGAGACCAAAATAACGAACATAAAAGTAAACTGTAGTCTCACCATCAAAGGAATAATTTAACACTTTGATGTATATCCTTTATAAACTATTGTATTTCAACTGCAAATGTATTTATTGAGTGTTAAACACTGTTAAGTGTTAAGAACTGTTTTGGGTACTGAGAGTAAGAGAGACGACTGAAGCATGGCCTTTGTCCCGCAAGCTCTTACAAATAAGGTATTCATCTTATTGATCAGGGCCTGGTTTGTTCATAGAAGGATTAGTTGATAGCTGACAGTTTTCCATGTTTTGAATATTTATGGATTTTAAGCTCCATTGAAAATAGTTCTCTCCTAAGTATGTCAAAGTCTACTATCCCCTTTTTTAATTTAATTTTTTTTGTTTTTCTTTTTTATATTATTATTATACTTTAAGTTCTGGGATACATGTGCAGAACATGCAGGTTTGTTACATTGGTATACACATACATGGTGGTTTGCTGCATCCATCACCCCATCATCTGCATTAGGTATTTCTCCTAATGCTATTCCTCCCCTAGTCCCCCACCCCCCAACCAGCCCCAGTATGTGATGTTCCCCTCCCTGTGTCCATGTGTTCTCATTGTTGAACTCTCACTTATGAGTGAGAACATGCAATATTTGGTTTTCTGTTCTTGTGTTCATTTTCTGAGAATGATGGTTTCCAACTTCATCCATGTCCCCGCAAAGGACATGAACTCATCCTTTTTTATGGCTGCATAGTATTCCATGGTGTATATATGCCACATTTTCTTTATTCAGTCTATCATTGATGGGCATTTGGGTTGGTTCCAAGTCTTTTCTATTGTGAACAGTGCCACGATAAACATACATGTGCATGTGTCTTTATAATTGAACGATTTATAATCCTTTGGGCATATAGCCAGTAATGGGATTGCTGGGTGAAATGGTATTTCTATTTATATATCCTCGAGGAATCGCCACACTGTCTTCCACAATGGCTGAACTAATTTACATTCTCACTAACAGTGTAAAAGTGTCCCTATTTCTCCACATCCTCTCCAGCAACTGTTGTCTCCTGACTTTTTAATGATTGCCATTCTAACTGATGTGAGATGGCATCTCATTGTGGTGGTTTTGATTTGCAGTTCTCTAATGACCAGTGATGATGAGCTTTTATATATATATATATTTGTTGGCTGCATAAATGTCTTCTTTGAGAAGTGTCTGTTCATATATTTTGCCCACTTTTTGATGAGGTCGTTTGCTTTTTTCCTTGTAATTTTGTTTAAGTTCTTTGTAGATTCTGGATATTAGCTCCTTGTCGGATGGAGAGATTGCAAAAATTTTCTCCCATTCTGTAGGTTGCCTGTTCACTCTGATGATAGTTTCATTTGGTGTGCAGAAGCTCTTAAGTTTAACTAGATCCCATTTGTCTGCTTTGGCTTCTGTTGCCATTGCTTTTGGTGTGTTAGTCATAAGGCTTTGCCCATGCCTATGTCCTGAAAGATACGGCCTAGGCTTTCTTCTAGGTTTTTCATGGTTTTAGGTCTTAGGTTTAAGTCTTTAATCCATCTTGAGTTAATTTTTGTATAAGGTATAGGGAAGCGAATCTAGTTTCAGCTTTCTGCATATGGCTAGCCAGTTTTCCCAACACCATTTATTAAATAGGGAATCTTTTCCCCATTGCTTGTTTTTGTCAGATTTGTCAAAGATCAGATGGTACAACCTCTTTTTAATTTACTGCCTTTTGTGTCCTGTTCATTGAGCCCAGGCTGTAATGAATGAATTTGATAGTATCCAGACACATTTAGTTACACTGATTCCTCTTATGAAACAGTCATTTCTCAGTGTACATTATGTGTTCCTTGAAATGGAGATAGGTGCTATATAGGGAAATACATTTTACACCAGAAATGTTTGGGAAATTCTGTGTTAAACAATCATATAGAATACAAAATCAATTGTTTGATGGGTGATCAATCTAAATGTGGAAGCTAAATCTATCAAGCCTCTAGAAGAAAATGTAGGAAAATATTTTCATGACCATGAGGCAGGCAGAGATTTCTTAGAACATCAAAAAAAAAAAAAAAAAAAAGACAAATTTGACTTCAACAAAATTAAAAACATTAATCAAAAGACATAGTTTTCCTTTTTTTAAAGAAATAGTTAAAAATGAAGGGCAATTCATACACTGTGAGAAAATATTCACAATACGTATATACGACAAAGTACTCACATCAAAGTACTTACATCAGAAAATATAAAGAACTACAAATCAATAATAAAAAGATAATTTAAAAAGAGAAGACTAAAAAAGATTAGGCAAAAGACCTCAAGAGATAGTTTACATATAAAAATATATAAACAATAAGTGCATGAAAAGGTGCTTAACATTAACAGTAATCAAGAAAATGCAATTAAAGCCATAATATGGTACCACTTCACATCAACTGCAATGAGACTAAATAAGATTTAAATACCAAGACCAGAAAATATGTGAACTGGCTGTGATACATTGATAGCAGGAATACAAAGTAGTATGACCACTTTGGAAAAGAGTTTACCACTAAACAGATAGCTACTGGTAGCAATAATTCCATTCCTAGCTGAACTTCTCAGCATCTGTATATTTATATATATATATTATCTGATACACTGAAAACCTTGCTGCATCCAAGAGGAATAAAAGAATATGTCTGCAAAAATATATTGGAATAAAGAACGTTCATAGCAGCTCTATTTATAATGAGAATGAACTAGTTCACACAATGTACACAAACCTCACAAATGTTAACTAGCGTAATTCACAAAACAACAGAAACATTGTATCAAGGGAAAGAAGCAGGTACAAACTAGTACTTACTATAAGAATAGGTGAAACTAAGCTACGGTGATAGAAATCATTTAGAATAATGATTGCCTCTGGAGAAAGTCTTGGGGTGACTAGAAAGGAATACCAGGAGCTTTGTGGAGTGATAGAAATGTTCCCTCTCTTAATTTAGGCGATGGTAACACAAGTGTATACTTTTTTTAACTTTTAATTTTGGTGTACATAATTTTCAATTTACAGAAAATTTGCAAAGCCAGGACAACGAACTTCTGTATTCCCTTTATCTAGGTTCATCAACTGTTGGGTATACATATTTGTTGAAATTAATTGAACCGTATGCTTCAAATTTGGATGTAAATGTTATGTCAATAAAGTGGGGGAAAGGTTATTTTACTGGGTAACTTCTCAGAATTAGTTAAGTCTGCAAAAAATATATATACTTTATATATGACTTCCCTAATTTTTGTGGGGTGAGAAACCTAGTTTTCAACAAAACCCTGCTGGGCCTGTGTCCTGATGAATGCTCACTGGGACCCAATGCTCTAGTACAGCACTTCTCAGTCCTGACTGCTCACTGGAATCACCTGAGGAGCTTTTTAAACCTTCTAAAGTCCAAGCTGCACCTCAATCTAAATAAATGACACTCACCGGTGGAGCCAAGGAAGCAACCTGTTTATATATCTCAGGTGAGAGCTGGGGTGTGATACTTATAATCCCAGTTACTTGGGAGGCTGAGGCTTGAGGATCACTTGAGCCCAAGAATTCAAATCCAGCCTGGACAACATAGTGATATTCCCGTTTTAAAACAAAACAAAACAAACAAACAAAAAAAAACAAATAGATCCTAGGTGATTCCAATGTGAGCCATAGCTGAGAACCATTGTTTTACAAAAACATCATCTCGCTTTTAAGCATTGATACCTGCCCCATTAGCCAATGGCTCACATTTAATAAACATTACCAAGTCCAGTGACCTGGTGTCCTCCCTTGAAGGATATCTGCACTGGGAGCAGACGTGTATCTTACCGGCTAGTGCCCACCTGGCTGGCTCTCTGCCTCTAGGACTCTGGCTTCTGCCCTTCAGACCTCTGTTTCCTGCCTGCAGTTCACTTCAGCGGATGTCCTCTCTGGACCAGGTGCTCAGGTAGACCTATAGTTTTTGCCTATTTTTTTCCAACCCAGCTCTATACTATTAAGTGATCTGATTGGTTGCCTAGCCCCCTGTCATGTGACCAGCACCCAATGAAAACAAGGCTTTGGTCTCTTGGGTGGTTCAGTTTGTATACTGAACTTTCTCAAGCCATCCTACTTCCCACTGTGTTTCCAGACCTGTTTCTAATCAAAGCTTTCGGTTTCTTGCCTCATTCTCGACGACAGTCTCAAACGGACCTCTTGTATCTGACAGCTCATATTGCTTCTTTGGCTCAGCTGTTGGCTCCAAATGAGACTGCACTTCATGCATCTATCACAGGAGTTTCCTCTTCCCTCTCTGGTACCAGCACTTTCTATCCCAACCAGGACCCCTCTCTGGTGCCAGCTGGGTAAGCCTCCGCTTAAGAAAGAGAATACAGCAGTTTCTCTGTGCCTCAGCCAACCTCCCTGGTCTCACCTAAATGTGCAGATTGGCCGTGATAACTCTCATTTGGCTGGTCTTACCCTCTAACCTGGCCTGGCCAGCCTCGTATTTCCGTTTGTTGGACACCACAAGGAATTGTGCATCCGACTGAAGCCACTGTATCAGGTTTCTGTGTGCTTCCGAGGGGCTTGTGTCTGCCCTACATTCCATTCTACTGACCACGTGGTGCATTCTCGGTGCAGGCGGCTAGATGAAGTGCGTATCAGAAAATACAGCTGCTCACCCCTCAGAACTCCAAGTGCCCTCTCTGTCATCCATCTCCCTTGGCTCAGGCCTGCCCCTTCCTGGCCTGGACCATAGCTTTGATCTAGGGTTTATCTTTATATCTATTCGTGGTTTATATCTGTCCCTAGCCTCAAATCCATGTCATAGATCCCTCCAACGGGATGGAAAGCCACATTCCTGGCATCAGGTTCATGACATCTGTTGTTTTGCCCGCCTGGCCTTTCCACTCCCTTCTCCTAATAACGACACCCAACTTTTGCTTGGGAAAACCAATACTCACCTCCAATCAGAAAATAACACAGATCCAGCATACATGTCAAGTGTCCCTCCCTTGACTAAGGCATAGGCAGAAGTCCCAAACTAAATCATTCCAATATTTGCTCTCTAATCCGAGTGGAATAGAGCAGGAAAAGTTTTAAAATGGCTGAAAATCATCAAACTTACTTATCTCAAAGGGTAATGCTTATTTGTTTCTACTACTTAGAGTCTCTGAACCCATTAGTTCCTGTTGTTTTCTAAGATTTATCCTTTCATCGTACATTTTCTTCAATTCCAAGGCTTGTTTATTTACTTATTGATTTGTTTTCTCCTAGTACCAAGAGCTGGTTCCATTGTTTGTGACCAGTACATATAACTAGTTTACAGTCAACCCTTTATCTTTAAAGTAATAATAAAATACTAAGAAGTATTTTACAGAATTATTTTGTAAGGGTGACTTATTTCAAAGGATCTCTTTGGGGTTCCACAGATTTTGTCTATTACCTAGCAAAGGTAATTGCTTAACATCTCTGAGCCTCAGTTTCCTCATTTGTAAAACAGAGCAAGCCAGTGATCTCCATCTCATGGAGACTCAGGGCAGGTTAGGTAAGAAAACATTAACCACTGCCTGCTCAGAGCTGGGCATATCACAGGCAAACAAACGTTTGTTGAATGAGGCATTTGTGTATTACTTCCCAGGTCCATTTTGCTCTCCCAAAATGCTTTCTTAAAATCATGTAGTGGGCAGATTATGTAAAACTGTCCTTGGGACTTAATCATAGAAAATTCTCCTGACAAAGTACATTTTGGAGTATTTGGTCCAGGAACATAGCCAGTGATTTGGCAAGCATAAATCTCCAGCAAAACAACGTTGTACAAAAGAACTTCTCATGCCTTTGGCTTCTCTGCTTTGGTTTGCTCTAACTTCTGCAGATGGTCAAGCTCAACCTAATAGAGACTGGGATCTAAATTCTAAATCCACTCTCTTCCTAAGGAGGAAATGAAGGTACAAGGGAGGCAAAGTGGGCAGCTTACCTATTGGCATGTGTCAACAGAAGGAAAAAACGTTTCAGCTCTCTTACTCCCCCTACCCCTCAACACTTGAGGAATTATGCCAAATTGAAGAATAAACTCCCTGGATAAAGAATAGAGAATCTCGCCTTATTTCAGACAAACCTTCAGTGTATGAAGAATATGAGAAGCACAAGAAGCGGTAGCAGCTGTGAATGGTGAGTGCTCAGAATGTAGATGGTAGTCCCATACAGCAAAAGCCACAGCTACTGAGTCTGACCGAGGCTTTTTATCCCTCACCCCACTTATCCCCTCTCCATTTCTGCAAATGGGTGCATTTTGTATCTGTGTGTAACTGGAACATACTGAAACAAGAAACAATAATAAACTTACATTGTGTGGATACTAAATTTTTAGTACCAGCTTATGCCTATGTCTTTAAAACTTGAAATAATTAAGAGATAGTTTTCATTTTTTAAAGAGCCCAATCCAGCAATATTTGATGAAATTTTTAAAAGAAATTTAAATCAGTAATGGTATAATTCTTGTCCAAATTGACTATAAATATTGATATGCGAAGTAAGGCCCCTGAAGAGTGTTTGGCTCATGAAGGCACTTAATATTTTTTGGATGAATGAATGAAAAATAAATACGTGTGTGAGAAAATCAAGTCACATATTCATTTTTATGTTACAACTACGAAACACGAGGTTGGAAGAAGCCAGGAATACTAGTTCTACCCTGATATTTTAGAGGAGGAACTGAGGCCAAAAGGAAGTCACTTGATTAAGGCACAGGCTGGTGGCAGTTCTGGAATTTTTTTTACTTCCCTAAAAGTTGTTATTCCAGACTTCTTCCCACAAGTGGAATTTTAATGTACACACGATTGGTTTCCTGAATTAATAGTTTTTTCCCCCTAAGTATGCCCTGATTTTAGCATTCTTTAAATCATTCATATAACATGTATTTGTTGCGTGGTTACTCTGGGCCAGGCACTATTCTAAGCAGCAAACAAAACACATCAAGATCCTGCATTAGAGTGTATATTCTAGTGGGAGAAGGGCAGGCAATAAAACAAAAAACAAGTCAATATATAATATCTCAGTTGGTAACAAGTGCTCAAATAAAGCATGACACAAATGATGGGGATCCATCTCTAGGTATGTACCCAAGAGAAATAACATGTGACCACACAAAAACTTGCTCACAAATGTCTTTAACAGCATTATTCACAATAGCCAAAAAGTGAAAACAACTCAGATGTTCACCTACTGATAAGCAGAGGAATAAGATGTGGTATATCCATATGGAATATTCCCTGCCAAGAAGCAGCAATGAAATACTGATACATGCCACAACATGGATGAATCTTAAACACGTTATGGTAAGTGAAAGAAGCCAGTCACAAAGGACTGTGTACTATATAATGTCATGCGTATGAAAAGTCCAGAATAGGCAAATATACAGAGACTGAAAGTAGATTAGTGGTTGGCTAGGATTGGGGATCTGGGGTAATTGGTGTGTCAGAGGGTGATGATCAAAGGGTGCAGAGTTTCTTTTTGGGGTGATGAAAATGTTCTACAATTTTTAGTGGTGATGGATGCGCAACTCTGATAATACTAAAAGTCGTTGAACTGTATACTTTGAATGAGCGAACTGTATGGTATGTGAACTGTGGGAGTGAGCTGCTGCTGTTTTATGAATATCATCAAGAAAGGTCTCACTGACAAAGTGACTTTTCAGCAGTGAGTGCAAGGAATGGAGGAAGTAAGCCAGTGGGTACCTGGGGGAATAGCATTCCAGGCACAGGAGACAGCAAATGCAAAGACCCAGCGGTGAAGAAAAGATTGAGATGCTGGAGGAGCAGCGAGAGGGTCACATGGCTGCAGAGACACCAAGGGAGAGGTGGAAGAAGAAGAAGTCAGAGTCAGCCAGGTGGGTAGGTATGCGTTGGTGGGGCTTGTAGACCACTGAAGGACAGTAGCAGCCTTTCTCTGAGTGAGAGGGGCATTCGCTGGAAACTTTTGAGCAGAGGCATGGCATGATTTTTGTGCAAATCACTCCACTGCCCTTATAATAGATCAGAAAGTTAACTGGTTTCACAACAGCATGCAAAGGACATTTGGCCTTACTCTGGGCCTAAAGTTCAGAAAATAAATAGAATCAGGGCAGGGGTCTCCCTCACGCAGGCCTGCTGACAGCATTGCCCTGTCATCACTGTCAGAACCAGAGGGAGGCCAGGAAGGAGCCTGGATCTCTGAGACTAGATTTGGCCTAGTCTTCATCTGGTCTTGGCAAGTTTTGTAAAACCTTTCTTCATGAGAGGAGACAGCCATCAGATTAACCAGTAATTGTATTTGACAGTAAGAATGCCAGGCCATAGAAGGATTATCTGATAGAACTGGAAGGTTCCAAGACCAGTGATAGAGAGGCACAGTGGAAGCTGACTCTGAATCCCTGCCTAAAGCAAAGGATAGGCAGAGAGAAGATAAGTTACTGAGTTCATGGACTTTAAAGTGCATTCTCAGCTTCACTCTGTATAGTGCTTTCTTCCCCACCAAGAGATACTGCAGAATAGATGCGAGTGAAAAGGGGAGATGAGAGGAAGGAAGTGACAAAGTTTATTTACTTTAATAATGACTTATAATTGCCTTATTGTTTCCGTGGGTGAAGTTTTAAGGAATAGATATTTCTCCCTCTAAGCTGTATTCTGCTTGGCTAACTTCACTATTGGCAACTTGCATTTACTTAAGTAAAAGAAATGATAGGGCCACGTATAAGATATTTCGACAGATTGCCTAATGGTCTGGTTACAGAGAACTATGTTGGAGGAGGTGAGAAATACCGTCTTGAGTCCAATAGTTCTCAGTATCTCAGAGGGCATTCAACAGGAAAACAGGAAGTGCTGGTTGAATGGATGCATTTATAGAGAGCTGGTAATATACTTTTTCTGAACTCCTAAGAATGAGCCATCCAAAATGCGACAAATAAAATTGTATGCACTCTGGGAAAAGATCTGGATAATTAAGACGAATAACCTATTGTAGGAAGAGTTCTCCTTTAAACACTCAAGGAGTTTAACTGGCTTATCATTCTTCAAGGAATTGAGACAAGTTTGGGGAAAGAAGATCCTGAGGTTGGTTTTATCAGGGCATCTAGGGCAACAATGACCAAACTGAATAGACTAGGTGTGTGGGAGGCTCTTGGAGCAGACTAGAGAGGTGTGTCATTTGCAGAATTAGGATATAAGGTGAGTTTAGGGACCAAGGTTGTTTGGAGTGGGGAGTGGTCTGATCAAGGGATCAACTTCTATCTTTTTTCTTCCCATCTTTGACCATACACTGTCATTAACTCTCTATCCTCTTTTCTTTCTTGTCCCTTTCCTCTCAATGCCATTTTCTTTATGTGTGTACTGTTGTATTGAACTGAAGCCTATTTTTATTGAGGACTGGGTATTTACTGAAAAGAAGTATTATATTTCTTTGCATATTTTTCATTTATTCTTCTGCAGTTTGCCTGGAAAAGAAAACTCAAACAAGAAACTGTAAGCTCTATGCTGACTTTTAAAAGTGGTCAACTGAAAAAAAAATTCTTTTACAAGTGGATTCCTTCTTTTTCAGGGATTGATGGCTTTTGACAGGGGAAAAAAAAACCTTCCCCGCTCACTCCAAATCTACAAGTGCTCAAAAAGATTCCTTCAGTCAGGAAGAAAAGTGGTGAATTTGAAAGGGAGAAAGGCTATCCTATTTATGTTATTTAATAGATAGAAATTGATTTTCGATAAAGCAAGAAACTACAGACAGTGATGTTCAGCTCTCACGAGAAATGGTTGCTCTATTTTAGGGTTCTTGCTGAAGCTGGAGCAGGTGCTGGCTTTTTTTCCTTCTTTTTAAATCACTCATAGCTCTCAGGGGTTTAACTGGCCAGAAGGAGGCTGACACTCAATGGAGTTATGCTCAAATGGGCTGCTGTTCAGGCAGCACAATGCTGCAGCGAGCTCAGTGCTCTGAGACAACTTTCAAAGCCCTTCTGAAATAGTTGGCTCAGTGGACTCCCACTCACATTATAATTAGAATCGCACCTGCTACGTCCAGCATGTGTTAGGTTTCTGAAAATACTAAAGAAAGAAGATAACAAAAATATTCATACTGATGTCCTTAAAGGGATTGTAGTTCTAGGACTTTGTGGGTGTGGGTGAGAGCGGAAGCGGGTAGGAATAGTCATTCGCCTTTGCTTCTAAAGTATTCTAGTGAATGTAAGTCTGTAGGAACCTATGAGGCAAATTGTGGTAAAATGTTTTTTTCTACCTACTTATTTTTACTTTTATTAGAATCTTTATTTTTATTTATTTATTTTGTGGTTTTATATGTATATACTTTAAATTCTGGGGTACATATGCAGCTTATGCAGAACTGTTACATAGGTATGCACATGCCATAGTGGTTTGCTGCATCCATCCCCCCTGTCATCTACATTAGGTATTTCTCCTAACGTTATCCCTCCCCAATCCCCCCACCCACTGCTATCCCTCCCCTAGGCCCCCCGCTGCCACAACAGGCCCCAGTCTGTGATGTCCCCTCCCTGTGTCCATGTGTTCTCATTGTTCAACACCCTCTTATGAGTGAGAACATGCCCACCTACTTATTTTATAGTTTTCAAGAGCAAAAGAGAGAAAGAAAGACAGAGAAAGAGAGAAAGGAAGAAAGGAAATTTATTTCTTAAAATTCAGGAGGCTGCGAAGTCCAAGGCCAAAGGATCCACATCTGGTCAGAGCCTTCTTACTGCATCATAGCATGGTGGAGGGCATCACATTGCAAGGTAACAAGAGCATGCCAACTCAACCCTACCCCGATGACCTTACCTCCCAAAGGCCCTCACCACCTCCAAATATACTAACATATGAAATTTGGGGGACACATTCAAGCCATAGCAGAGAGTAAAGCCAACAAAAGGAAAAGAGGGCTGAGAGAGAAAGAGGAGTCCAGATCCTGATCACATCAAGTGAACACCTGGATCCAGCTATGCCAACTGCTATACCCTTTGATTTTACAGTTTAATGTACTGACTTCCTATTATGCTTAGGCAGTTTGAACTGAATGACTTATCACTTGCAAGTAAGAGTCCCGATTAGACTTTGTCATTTCATTTAAGCATTTAATGAACACATATTGAGCATCTACTATATTCCAGGGCAATACTAGGAAGTGCTGAGGATACACATTTGAATGAGATAATGTTTCTTTATAAGGCAAAAATTTGAAAACTTCACATTTTATTAGCACCTGACACATTCATGCTTTCTCTCTCCACCTCTCCCATTCTGTCTCTCACGCACATACACACACTTATTTTTTTTTCTCTGAAACATTTGAGAGTAAGTTGAAAAGATTGACTAGAATTAGGACAGTCTCATTATCAAATTCAGAAAATTTAACACTGATCTAATATTATCTATTATACAGCCTTTATTCAAATTTAACTACTATACTAATATTGAATATAGCAATGTTTAGGCCAGATGCAGTGGCTCATGCCTGTAATCCTAACACTTTGGGAGGCTGAGGCAGGCAGATAGATCCCTTGAGCACAGGCATATGAGACCAGCCTGGGCCACATGGCAAAACCCCATCTCTAAAAAAAATACACACACAAAAAATTAGCAGGTTGTGGTGGTGTGCACCTGTAGTCTCAGCTACCTGGGAGGCAGAAGTGGGAGGATCACTTGAGCCCCAGAGATTGAGGCTGCAGGGAGCTGTGATTGGACCACTGCACTCCAACTTGGGTGACAGAGCTGGGGGGGAAAAATAGTAATTTTTTATTTCTTTAATCTAGGATTTAACCCAAGATTGCACATTATATTTCATTATTATGTTTCTTTAGTGTCCTTTAATGTGCAATGATTTATCAGCCCTCCATGGTTTTTCATGACTTTTGACATTTTGAAAGAGTGCTTGCCTATTGTTTTACAGAATGTTGATTAGTAGAATGTAGAAACTAAGATCTGGGCACCTGAGGTTAGTCTGAGTGCCTTCTTGTGATTTGATTATGAGTATGCATTCTTGGCAAGAATGCAATGTAAAAGTTGTATGTCTGCTTTAGTGCATCAGAGCAGGAATCATCTGCTGTCAGTTCATCCCATCATGGGTGATGTTAACTTTAATCACTTGGCTGAAGTAGTATCCATCAAACTTAGGTAAATGTACCATTTTCCCCTTTGTAATTAATAAGTAATATGAGAAGATGCTTTGAGTCTGTATAAGTATCTTGTTCCTCAACAAATCATCACCCAATAATTTTAGGATCCACTGATGGTTTTTGCCTAAATCAATTAATAACACAGCAGTTGAAAACAGTAATATTGAAAAATCTATTGTTCCTTATACATTTTTTCAGTTGGCTTTCTACTGTAAATAAAAACTTTCTCTTTTCCTCTTCTTTTTCAATGTTTGTTTTTAGTATAAGTGTGGACTCACAGAATCTTTTCTTTTCACTCTTGAAATAAATTCAGACTTAAAAGGTGCAAAAATAGAACAAAGAGCTTCCCCATCCTCTGAACTATTTGACAAAGAGTTGCTGACATAATGTCTAATACCCCTGAATAATTTAGAATATTCCTACAAACAAGGACTTTCTCCTGCATAACCACGATACAACCATTTGTATCAGGAAGTTAACACTGATAATTACTATCATCTAATCCACAGACCCCATTCATTTCTCCAGTTGTTCCATTAATGTCCTTTATTGCAAATGGATCCAATCCAGGAATATATGTTGCATTTAGTTGCCATATTTATTTATCTTTCTTTGGCTTTTATGACCTTGACCCTCTTAAAGGTCAGTTGTTTTGCAGGATTCCCTGTTTGTCTTTGCCTTATGCTTCCTTGTGATTAGATTCATGACTTACATTTTGGTAGGGTACCACGGAAGCGAGGCTATGTGTCCTCAGTGTATCCTATGACGTGGTGTGCGATTTCAGTTTGTCTAACATGCTGATGTTAACCTTCATTATTTGATTAAAGTGCTCTCTGCCTCATGTTACTGCTTATAGTTACTCACTTTCTTTTTATACTCAGTTAGTATTTTGTGGAGAGTTGAGACCATGTAAGTATCTGTTCTTCATCATTCACCCACTAATTTTATCATTTGATATTTTTAGTTAAATTTCTTATTACTATGATGATTGCCACATGGTGATTTTTCCAATTTCATCATTATGTTTACTTTTATCAATTGACTTTCTTTTTTTTTTTTTTTTCGAGATGGAGTCTTACTCTGTTGCCCATGCTGGAGTGCAGTGGCGTGATCTTGGCTCACTGCAACCTCTGCTGCTGGGGTCAAGCAATTCTTGTGCCTCAGCCTCTCGAGCAGCTGGGATTACAAGCATGCACCACCATGCTGGCTAATTTTTGTGTTTTTAGTAGAGATGGGGTTTCATCACGTTGGCCAGGCTGGTCTCGAACTGACCTCAGGTGACCTACCTGCCTCGGCCTCTCAGCGTACTGGGATTATAGGGATGAGCCACCGCACCTGGCCTCAATTGGCTTTCCAATGTAAAGAAAAGTTTTCCTATCATCTATCATCTATCTATCTACTTACTTATTCATTTGTTTGTGTCAGTATGGGCTCATGAATCCCCATTTTATTTAATATGTTATAATCTGTTACTAATGATATTTATTTTTTTAATTTTTTGAGACAGGGCCTCACTCTGTCACCCAGGCTGGAGTGCAGCAGCATGATCATAGCTCACTGCAGCCTCAACCTCCCCGGGCTTAGGTGAACCTCCCACCTCAGCCTCCCAAGTAGCTGGGACTATGAGCATGTATCACCATACCCTGCTAATTTTTTTGTGTTTTTTGGAGAGCCAAGGATTTGCTATATTGCCCAGGCTGGATGATATTTATTTTGGTGCTCAAATTGTTCCTTATTTGGACAGTGGGAATCCCTTCAGAGACCTTTTTACAGTTCCTCATCATTTTTTGGGCACTCCTTTGCACAAGATATTCATTCTGTATTCCCTGGCCCAGTGCTGGAATCAGCTATTTATTTTTTCTAAGAAGCACTGATTCCTATTAATGGGAAATGGAATTTAGAAACCAAGATCTGAGCACTAAGTGTGGATATTGCTACTGGGTTGTGGCTGCTTTTAAACACTTTTGGCCAATATGGACAGGAAATCTATACCCACATATTTAAAATCATGACTTTATAGTGATTCCAGCACAGGGTTCTTCATCTCTAGCCCCCATTTCATATTTGCATATGAAATGCAATAGCAAAGTCTCTGGTTCAGCAAAAGCTCTGGTTTCCAAAAATTTCAGTATAAATTTAGTCACTGACTCTATCCTACAATATCCAGAAAATACTTTCAGAATTCCTATCATTGCACTGCCAATAACAAAACTACCAAGCAAAGTTCAAGATGTATTTGCAGTTCTTTCTGTCATTAGGCTGTTTGTTTATATGTGCGCAGTCCTTTTTTTCCCCATGTGTTTATATCATTCATTTGATATACAGCCCAATTCGTGTTGTGTTCATTTTTAGTTTTTCTGCCAACTTTGTTAATTTTTTTTTTGAATTTAAACAAACATTAACATGATTCCAAAAGTCAAAACTATACAAAAAGGTTTAATCAGAGAAGTGACACTACCTCTCCTCCCCTTCCACCCTTTGCACACTCTCCTTCTGTAGGGAACATTATCATTAATTCTTTTTTTTTTCTTTTTTAAGACAGAGGCTTGCTCTGTAGTCCAGACTGAAGTGCAGTGGCATGATCTCGGCTCGCTGCAACCTCTACCTCCTGACTGTAACCTCCGCCTCCTGGGTTCAAGCAATCCTCTTGCCTCAGCCTCCAAAATAGCTGGGATTACAGGCGTCCACCACCATATGCGGCTAATTTTTGTATTTTTAGTAGAGATGGGGTTTTGCCATGTTTGCCAGGCTGGTCTCAAGCTCCTGACTTCAAATGATCCATCTGCCTCAGATAACAGGCATGACCCACTGTGCCCGGCCTTATCATTAATTTCTGATTTATCCCTCCTGTGAGTCTTTTTGCAAGAATTAGCTGATGCATGCACATTTTAATATATACCCTCCTTTTCAAACATAAATTATAAAGTATACTCTTTTACACTTTACCTTTTTGGTTAACTTTATATGGCAGAAACCACACCTTTCAGAATTAAAGAGCTTGTTCTTATTTTCTTAAATAACAGCTTTATCAAGATAATAATTCACATGCCATAAAATTGATCCATTTAAAGTATTCAATGGTTTTTAGTATATTCACAGAGTTGTGTGACCATCACTACAATTTTATATTTTCCTCACCCCCAAAAGAAATCTGTACCTATCAGCAGTTACTCACCATTTCCCCCCTATTCTAGCAGCCCTGGGGAGCCAGCAACCTACTTTGTGTCTGTAGATGTGCCTATTCTGGATACTACATATATGTGGAATCAAAAAAAATGTCATCTTTTGCCCCTGTCTTCTTTCATTTAGCATAATTTCAAGGATCATCCATGTTGTAACATGTATCAGTACTTCATTTTTTAAATTGCTGAATAATATGCCACTAGATAGATACAACACATTTTATTGCTTCATCCGACAGTTGCTGGACACTCAAATTGTTTCCACTTTTTGTCTGAGTGATGCTGCTATGAACATGCATGTATAAGTTTTTGTGTGGATGTGCAGTTTTAATTCTCTTGGGTATGTATCTGTGTTGTAGGACTTTCTCCTTAGTTCAGCTAAAAGCTGGGTTCTTGTCACGCGACCATCAAAGATTAGGCTCAAAGACACTTCGAAGGGTGAGAAAGGGAGCATTTATTGGATGAAAAGGAAAAAACGGGAGGGAAACAGGGACTCAGCAAAGCAAAGATCCTGCTAGTTGGATTTCTGACTCACAGACTGAATCCCAGGTACCTCCCTGGAACGGGAGAGGCCAGGCTCCTTCCGCCTGCAAACGGTGCAAACTTCCTGAGGCTCCACCCCCAGTGCACACTCCTCCCACTGCGCAGGACAGTTGGAGGTTCTCCGGTGATCCCTTTATATTTGGCTGTCTCATTTGGATTGGAATTGCTGGATCATGTGGTAACTCTATGATCAATCTTTTAAGGAACCGAAAGGCTGTTTTCCACAGCTATGGCACCAGTTTATAGTCCTACTAGCAATGTACCAGGGTGCCGGATTCTCCTCATCCCCATCAACACTTGTTATTATCTGACTTTTGATTATAGCCATCTTAGTGGATGAAAAGTGACACATCATGGTGGATTTCATTTTCATTTCACTGATGCCTGATAATTCCCTTTTCTCTTTTACTGCAGCACATTACTTCTTTGTGTGGATGTACCAAAATGAATAAGGCAATTCTTGCAGTCTTTTGCCCTCTGGAAAGGCTCACTGACCAGTTCAAGAGGCAGATTCTTAAACTAGTAATTAGAACACATCACTGGAAAAATTATTGAGGTATGAACAGAAGGAGAAAAGAAGAAGAAATTCATCCTAACTGGGAGGTGAAAGGTTTTAAAGAGAGGTGAGTCGGAAAGGATAACTTGCAGGCCAGGAGAAGAGCCTTTGCCAGGCAGAGATGCTTCAAAGAACTTGTGTGCTTAGAGACTCAGCTCTTCTCCCCTATATTCACTGTGCTTATGACACCCCATGTGGGCTACTTATGACAGTGAATCTTTACAACAGTGCATGTAGACTACTTATGAAAGTGAATCTTTTTTTTTTTTCCTATACAGCTAATTTTCATTCTTCCTAGCAATACAGGCAGTCAGGGAGAAGGACTGGCAGGGATGTTAAATTTTCTGTGGTCACATTGGCCTGTCAATAAATGAACAGTATAATAAAACAAAACACTGAGTGTCATAATATGTCTAAATTATGATTAAATACTTTGCAATCCATGCCAAGTCCTTCCCTTTGTGGGTATAAATACATAATGATAATCTAGATTTATTTTGCTGGCATCTGACCATAATGAAATCAACCTGGATCGTTCTCATTTCCTGAATCCACTTCTAAATTCTTGCTAGGTAAGTCACAAGTTAGCTGGCATGTCTATGAGAAGAGTAGAGTCTTGGTTTGTTCTAGGTTTGCATGTGGCTGGCTTGGCTGGGGGAACCCTGTGCCCCAGTAGGTGGACTATTCCTATCTTTCTTCTCAAGGGTCTGTCTGGGTGCCAGGTCTGGACCATTCACAGCCGAGTTCATTCTATCACCATTCCAGGTGCCTGGTTATGACAGGAAGAATCAGGTTCCTGGTCTGATTTTTGAGCCTTGCTCCTTGGACAAGCTGTGGACATTTGTCTGGTTTATTTATGGCCCTCTGCTTGCTCTGCCCAGGCACTCTGGGGATGGTTGTAGTAAGATGTAAACTGAAAAGTTCTTCTGGCTCTTCTGGCTTCTTTGACCATCATCTGCTCATTTATTCAAAATTTCATTTTCAAATTCTGCCAGGATGATATCTGCTAATGCCTGGTGCTGACACTGGCCTCAACCAGGACATAGAATCCTCCTGTTCCCTTAGGTTCAACATATCCTGACTTAGGTCCCTATAATGCTTTGATCAGAGTGTTCCACTCAAATTCACCTACAATAAAGGTGATCCCCAAAAGCCCAGAAACCAGTAATTAAAAAGGAACAAGAAACTGAGACTAGAAGTGTTTGGGACAGGAGACTTAACATTTCATTTGTCTGGACTATGCAGTTTTTTTGGTTGTTGTTAAACAAAGCATACATATTAATTACATGAAAAAGAAAAAATGAATTCACTCTGAATTTTTAGCCTGGAATCAAAGTCCTTTCTTCAGATTAGGTTAGCATCAAAGCCCCTCTGGTGGCTTTCTTCAGAGGCCAGCAGCAGGACTCTTCTCTGACTGTCATCACTGGCCTTTTCTCATACTTAACTCTAAGATCTTCTTTTCTTTTTCCATGCAGATGTCAGAAAGGAAAAAAAAAGTATAACAGAGAGCATCTGGAGGTGTGAGCACTCACTGGGAGTTAGATCATGCAGTGAAGTGGCTGAGGACACAGGACATAGGGGTCAGGCTGATGTGACAAGGGGGTCTTGACAAGCTACTTGTGGCTCAGCAAGACCTCAGAGAAGAGCATCCTTCCCCTTGGCCCTGAATGGCCGTTGCTTCTCCTTTCTTTAAAACAGTAATAATCTCTAGCACTTATTTGACATCCAGCATTGTGCTAAGCTCTTTAACTCCATGATCTCATTTAATTCTTGCAATGTTCCTTTAAAATGGAGACTAATAAACCCATTTCACAGATGAGGAGACTGAAGCTCGAAAAGGTGATATTATCTGCCCAAGGGTCAACAAGCTAGAGATAGATAGAGCTAGAATTCAAACCCAGGATGATCTGACTCCAGAACTGAAACCATTAACCACCACACTAGGCTGTTTTTTTCCAGTATAATGCACTGTTTAGATGTGTACTGAAACATGATGAGGTGTTCAATAAATCAAATTTGAAAATATTCATTGGCCTATGAATATAGGTGTGCACTGGTTCACGCCTATAATCCTAGTAGTTTGGGAGGCTGAGGCGGGCGGATCATTTGAGGTCAGAAGTTCAAGACCAGCCTGACCAACATGGTGAAACCCCATATCTACTAAAAATACAAAAATTAGCTGCGATTGGTGGTGCATTCCTGTAATCCCAGCTACTCAGGAGGCTGAGGCAGGAGAATTGTTTGAACCTGGGAGGCGGAGTTTGTTGTGAGCCGAGATCGCACCACTGCTTAGGCAGAGGACGAGCCTGGGTGACACAGGGGGACTCTGTCTCAAAAAAAAAGAAAAAGAAAATATTCATTAGCTGGCGGGCATGGTGCAGTGCACCTGCAGTCCCAGCTATTCAGGAGGCTGAGGCAGGAGGATCGCTTGACCCAGGAGTTTGAGGCTGCAATGAGCTGTGTGCCTTTGCACTCCAGTCTGCAAAATAGAGTAAGACTCTGTCTCAAAATAAAAAAATAAAAAAATTCAGATACTTGGTGCTATCATAGTCAAGCATTTACTTAAAGTTTCAAAATTATCACTTTTCATTTGTTTTACAGGTTAAGTAAAATAATCTTATATTTAAAATTTCACCCCTGGAACTTTATCTGCATTGCAAGTTTGGTACAATTATGTTTCTGCATTGCCATAGTAAGCTCAGTTAACTCAATTAGATGCTACTTAGATTTCCTGATTTTAATAGGATTTGTTAAGTAATTATACATCTATATCTATGCCTGTCTAGCTATCTGTCTATCAATACACCATTTGGCTTCTAGTTCTTAGCTTACTTATTTTACTTCTACTGAAATATAATAATATTTATAAAATTAAAAAGTAGGCCAGACATGGCTACTCACATCTGTAATCCCAACACTTGGGAAGCTGAGATGGGAGGATCATTTGAGGTCAGAAGTTCAAGACCAGCTTAAGCAAAATAGACCTGTCTCTGCAAAAAAATTAAAAATTAGCCAGGTGTGGTGGTGTGTGTCTGTAGTCCTAGCTACTCAGGAGCCTGAGGCAGGCAGATTGCTTGAGCTTAGAAGTTTGAGGTTACAGTGAGATCTGATCACACCACTGCACTCCAGCCTGAGACACAGAGATCTTATCTCTAAAGAAAAAAAAATAAAAGGTAAACCATAAGCACTCAAACTTTATAAAAACTCTGTATAAGGGGTTAGACAGGCAGGACACCAAAAATTATAAGAGCTAAAACTATATATAACTATATATAATAGTTATATATGTTATACAATTTATTTATTATATATAACTATTATTATATATAATATAATATTTATTATATATAATAAAATATAATCGTGGTAAGGTAGCTTGTATGTTCTCTTGCTATTGCACAGTTTGTCATTATGATGTGGTGAGCACCGGCACAAACAGATGGACCTGAACATTACCCAACATTTCCTGGAGGGCAGCCCCAGGGCTGTGGGAGTATGCTTATTTGAACAATTTCTTGTTAGTGGTCCTGTAAAGTTCCTGAATTTTTTTTGAATAGTGCAGAACTACAGCCTTCATAATCAGTTTACAGGAAGTTCAAATAATTGCTCTAAGATGGCAGAAGTTTCACTCCACATTGTTTACCAAAATGATTTAATCTGGTCATTTAATGAATATATTGGTGGTCTGTAACATAGGTACATGTTTTTACTACTGTTTTCAAATGAGTGTGGTATGTCTTTATCTTCTGACATGAAAAATTTTGTGATATACTGTCTAATAGGACAGAAGTTTCAGGACAGGATGTACAATATGATTCCATTTTTGTAAACATTAATCAATCAATTAAACAAACAAATCTATCTATATGTATCTATCTAAAAAAGAATCCGGCTGGGCATAGTGGTATGCACGCTTAGTCCCAGGTACTTAGGATGCTAAGGCAGGAGGGTCGCTTGAGCCCAGAAGTTCAAAGCTGCAGTAAGATCACACCACTGCACTCCAGCCCGGGCCACAGAGGGAGACCTTGTCTCTAAAAATACAACAACAAAAAAAAACAAAAGGAGAAAAATAAAAGAAGAATCTACTATACTACTTTAAGTCCAGGGGAGTTAAGCCTTCCATTTATATTTTACATTTCTGTGTTGCTAATTTTTTAACTATATGGGAGTTTATTAATGATGCAATCCCTGATTTAAGGTACAAGAAATGCATCAGAACTCCAGATGTCGAAGTCCTATACAGATTCTTGCTTTGAAAATATGATCTGAGAGCAATGTGATTGCAGTCCTTAGAATATATAGTCTTCTCTGACTGTTGCTGTGACTTGACCTATTTATTTTAAATCTGTACATATTTAATGCATACAGCTTGATGAGTTTGGAGATAAGTATACATCCATGAAACCATTTCCAGTCTATGCCATAAACATATTAATTACTTCCAAATGTTTCCTCCCACCCTCATTATTATTTGTGATAAGAACTCTTAACATTGATCTGCCATCTTAGCACATTTTTAACTATACAATGCAATATTATTAACTAAAGGCACTATGTTGTACAGATGTCTAGGACCTATCCATATTGCATAACTGAAATTTTTTGTGCCCTTTGACCAATAGCTCTCCATCTTCCTTTGCCATATGCCCTGGCAACCACCATTCTACTCTCTGATTCTATGAGTTTGACTATATCTGATATCTCATATAAGTGGTATCATGTAGTATTTGTCCTTCTGTGTTAGGCTTATTTCACTTAGCATAATGTGTCCAGGTTTATTCATGTTGTTGCAAATGGCAAGATTCTTTCTTTCTCTTTTAAGGCTAAATAATATTCCACTGTATGTATATGT
>CAUYLG010024534.1:0-17662 GCA_963573385.1 Cacajao melanocephalus | reverse complement strand
TATACAGGGGTCAGGGAGCTACTTGAGGAGACAGTCTGTCCTTTATAGGAGCTCACGTGCTGAGCTGTGAGCTCCGTTGTTCATTCAGAGCTGCTGGGCAGGTACGTTTAAGTCTGCTGCAGCAGAACTCATAAACCCCCCCCTTTTTTTTTCCCAAGGTGTTCTGTCCCGGTGTTTAGGGCTTTGTTTATGAGTTTCTGTTGTTCTGCTGCCTTTTTTCAGGGCTGCCCTGCCCTGCCAGGAGGCAGCCTAATCACTGTCTGCCTACAGAGGCTTTGCTGAATAGCTGTGGGCTCCACCTAGCTGCTATGTGAACTTTCCTGCAGTCCTGTTTATACGGATATAGTTAGAACTGCCTCGGCAATGGTGGTCCACCTCTATAATGGCAGACTGTCTCTGTAATGGCTGGATGCCTAGGCAATGGCAGGCTGCCTCAAGAATTGCGGACTACCTTCTTAGTGGTGGACTGCCTCAGTAATGGTGGACACCCCACCCCCACAGAGCTGGACCGTCCCGGGTTCAGCTGTGCTTACTGTGAAACTCTCCAGAGTGTTTCAGATTGCTGTTTTTTTATGGGGGTGGGACCAGCTGAGCCTGATCACCTGGCTCCCTGCCTCAGAGTGAACAGTCGACTGTCTCCTTGGTGTTCCAGTCGCCTGTTGAAAAGGCGCCGGGGTCTGTGTGATTTCCCGTGCAGTGACCCACTGCACCTGCGCCAGTTGAAACAGCCGCGCTGAGATTCGTGGTGCTTTTTTGTGCAGGACTCTCCTGGCCTGGCTCCCTGTTTCTGTCCCCTTTTCTATCAGTTGAATGGGTGACTCTGTCTTCCTGTAGCTCCAATCACTAGCTAAAATGGCTTCCACAGAGAACTGCCGCAGGGTGCTGGCCAAGACAGCCACGCAGTCCAAAACAGCCATGCTGGGGCACCGGCCAAAACTGCCACACAGGCCAAAAGAGCCACGCTGGTGACCCATGGACCTCCTCCGCCTGGGAATCTCCTGGTCTGTGGGCAATAAAAATCCGTCTGGAAATGTGGTGTCCACTCTCCCTCTGCACTTTCGCTAGGAGCTGCCATCCTGAGCTGCTCCTAATCGGCCATCTTCATGTCCGACCTATTTTACTTAGCATAATGACTTCCAGGTCCATCCATTTTGTTGCAAATGATAGGATCTCATTCTTCTTTATGGATGAATAGTCCTCTATTGTGCATATATACCACATTTTATTTATCCATTCATCTGTTGGTGAACAGTTAGGTTGCTCCCAAATCTTGGCCATTGTAAACAGTGCTGCAATAAACATGGGAATGCAGATATCTCTTTGATATACTTATTTCCTTTCTTTTGGGTATATACCCAGCAATGGGACTGCTGGATCATATGGTAGCTTTACATTTAGTTTTTTGAGGAACCTCCTATTCCCCACAGGGATTATACTAATTTATATTCCCACCAACAGTATTTGATGGTTCCCTCTTCTCCACATCCTCTCCAGTATTTGTTATTGCCTGTCTTTTGGATAAAAGCCATTGTAACTGGGGTGAGATGGTATCTCATTGAAGTTTTGATTTGCATTTCTCCAATAATCAGGGATGTTGAGCACCTTTTCCTAGACTTGTTTGCCATTTGCATGTATTTTTGAGAAATGTCAGTTCAAATCTTTTGCCCATTTTTAATTGAATTATTAGATTTTTTCCTATAGAGTTGGTTGAGCTTCTTATATATTTGGGTTATTAATCAGTCAGACAGGCAGTTTTCAAATATTTTCTCCCATTCTGTGTTGTCTCTTCACTTTGCTGATTGTTTCCTTTGTTGTGCAGAAGCTTTTTAACTTGATATGATCCCATTTGTCCATTTATGCTGTGGTTGCTTGTGCTTGTGGAGTATCATTCAAGAAATCTTAGCCCAGTCCAACGCTTGGAGAGTTTCCCCAATATTTTCTTGTAGTAATTTCATAGTTTGAGGTCTTAGATTTAAGATCTTTAGTCCATTTTGATATAGTTTTTGTATATGGCAAGAAATAGGGGTCTAGTTTCATTCTTTTGCATATGGATATCCAGTTTTCCCAGCACCATTTATTGAAGAGACTGTCCTTTCCCCACTGTACATTCTTGACACCTGTGTCAAAAATGAGGTCATGGTAGATGTAGCAATTTATCTCTGGGATCTCTATTCTGTTACACTGATCTATGTGTCTGTTTTTATGCCAGTATCATACTATTTTGGTTACTATAGCTCTGTAGTATAATCTGAAGTCAGGCAATGTGATTCCTCCAGTTTTGTTCTTTTTGCTTAGGATAGCTTTGGCTATTCTGGATCTTTTGTGGTTCCTTATAAATTTTAGGATAGATTTTTCTATTTCTATGAAGAATGTCATTGATATTTTGATAGGGATTGCATTGAATCTGTAGATTGCTTTGTGTAGTATGGACATTTTAACAATAGTGATTCTTTGTGGTAGTTCAGTCAGGGTGGTGGCAAAAATATTAAGGGAAAAATATTAGGGATAGTTATAGGAAATAGTCACCAAACGCCCTTGGAAGGCCAGGCAGTTTACATAGCTTCAGATGAGAGAATAGGCTGAAGGTGGCTAGTTCTTTTATCTTGAGGCTTAAAGCATAGGGCAGTTAACAGGGTAATGCAAAGGAGTTTATCTAAATTGCTTGTGGTCCTAAGACCAACCTTTGCCCATCCATACTTGACTGCCTCCTACTTGGGGGGTTGGCAGAGGTTAATTACCCTCTAATAGTGTTTGTTTTAGGCCTCAGAACCTGGCCTTTAATCATTATCCATAAGTGTTTTGCCTCGGAGCCTCTGTTATTAAATCTATACTGAATAAACGCCCTGAGTGCCAGCTGGTCAGGGCTGTGGCTGCTATCTCTCTCAGGAGTATCTGTGAGTGGCCACGGACACCCCTAATCCACTCTTTCACTGGAGACTTGTGTTTGAGTAAATTTATTCATCCATTGTGCAGCTGGGGTCTGCCAGGCCAACCCTAGCAATTCTTCCAATCCATGAACAGGAAATATTTTTCCATTTTATGGTGTTCTCCTCCATTTATTTCATCAGTGTTTTATAGTTTTCATTGTAGAGATCTTCCACTTCTTTGCTTAAGTTAATTGCTAGGTATTTTATTTTATTTGTAGCTATTATATGTGAGATTATGTTCTTAATTTGTTTCAGATTGTTTGCTGTTGGCATACAAAAATGCTACTGATTTTTCTATGTTAATTTTGTATCCTGCAACTTTACTGTATTTATTTATTAGTTCTAATAGTTTTTTGATGGAGTATCTAGGTTTTTTCAAATATAAGATCAGATCATCTGCAAACAAAAATAATTTAACTCCTTCCTTTCCAATTTGGATACTCTTTATTTCTTTCTTTTGTGTGATTGCCCTAGCTAGCACTTCCAGTACTATGTTGAATGACAATGGTGGAAGTGTGCAACCTTGTCATGTTCCCAATCTTAGAGAAGAGGCTTTCAGTGTTTCCCCATTCAGTATGATACTAGCTGTGAGACTGTTGTATATAGCTTTTACTATGTTGAAGTATGCTTAGCATTTTTTGTAGAACAGGCCTGGTGTTGATGAAACCCCTCAGCTTTTGTTGGTCTGGGAAAGTATTTATCTTTCATGTTTGAAGGATATTTTCACCAGACATATTTAGCCTAGTGCAAAAGTAATTGAGGTTTTTGCCATTAAAAGTAATTGCAAAAACTACAATAACTTTTGCACCAATGTAATACTATTCTAGAGTAAATGTTTATTTATTTTTAGCACTTTAAATATGACTGTCTTTCAAAATTTTTTCAGGTCTCTATTAGTCCATTTTCACACTGCTGATAAAGACATACCCAAGACTAGGTAATTTATAGAGAAAAGAGGTTTAATGGACTCACAGTTCCATGTGTCTGGGGAGGCCTCACAATCATAGCAGAAGGCAAAAGTCATGTCTTACATGGCAACAGGCAAAGAGAGAATGAGAATCAAGTGAAAGGGGTTTCACCTTATAAAATCATCAGATCTTGTGAGACTTAGTCACTACCATGAGCACAGTATGGGGAAAACTGCCCCCGTGATTCAATCATCTCCCACTGGGTCCCTCATACAACATGTGGGAATTATGGGACCTATGATTCAAGATGAGATTTGGGCAGGGACACAGCCAAACCATATTATTCCACCCCAGCCCCTCTCAAATCTCATGTCCTCACATTTCAAAACCAATCATGCCTTCCCAACAGTCCCCCAAAGTCTTAACTGATTTCAGCATTAACTCAAAAGTCCACAGTCCAAAGTCTCATCTGAGACAAGGCAAATCCCTTCTGCCTATGAGCCTGTAAAATCAAAACCAAGTCATTACTTCCTAGATACAATGGAGGTATGGGCATTAGACAAATACACCCATTCCAAATAGGAAAAATGGGATAAAATGAAGGGGCTGAAGGTCCCATACAAGCCTGCAATCCAGTGGGGTAGTCAAATCCTAAAGCTCTAAAATGATCTCCTTTGACTCCATGTCTCATATTCTCATATCCAGGTCATGCTGATGCAAGAGGTAGGTTCCCATGGTCTTGGACAGCTCTGCCCCTGTGGCTTTGCAGGGTACAGCCTCCCTCCCAGCTGCTTTCATGGGCTGGCATGGAGTGTCTGCAGCTTTTCCAGGCTCACACTGTAAGCTGTTGGTGGATCTACCATTCTAGGGTCTGAACGATGGTGGCCCTCTTCTCACATCTCCACTAGGTAGTGCCCTAGTGGGAACTTTATATGGGGGCTCTGACCACACATTTTCCTTTTGCACTGCCCTAGCAGAGGTTCTCCATGACAGCCCCAACCCTGCAGCAAACATTTGCCTGGACATCCAGGCATTTCCACACATCCTCTGAAATCTAGGTGGAGGTTCCCAAACCTCAATTATTGACTTCTGTGTACCCGCAGGCTCAACACCACATGGAAGCTGCCAAGGCTTTGGGCTTGCACAAATTTCCACATTTTTGAGGATCTTTACAACAGTGCCCCTCTCTACTGGTACCAATGTAGTGTATTAATCTGTTCCGCACTACTAATAAAGACATATCTGAGATTCTGTAATTTATAAAGAAAAAGAGGTTTAATGGGCTCACAGTATCACATGGCTGGGGAGGCCTCACAATCACGGCAGAAGGCAAAAGGCATATCTTACATGGTGTCAGGCAAAGAGAGAATGAGAATCAAGCAAAAGGTTTTTCCCCTTATAAAACCATCAGTTCTCCTAAAACTTATTCACTACCATGAGAACAGTGTTCATGGGGGAAACTGCCTCCATGATTCAATTATCTCCCACTGGGTCTCTCCCACAATACGTGGTAGTTATGGGAGCTATGATTCAGTTGATATTTGAGTACCGTATCAGTGCCCCAGAGCACTTTAGCTCTCTGTGGCAAGGCTTCCCAGAACTCAAGTTCTAACCACTGGGATGGACAATTCACCTATGGTTAGGGATGATCTAAATGCTCCCTCTGTGGGCATCAGCTGAGTTCTACCCAGTGTTACTTTCTGCTGTGACAGGCAGCACTGGATTCCAATGCAAAGTCTCACAATCACTGAACTCTTTCTCTCACACGTACACAAATTTTCTCTCCACACCACATGATTGCTCTCAGAGGATGAGGAAAGGGTGTCACCAGCAATTCATGACTGTCTTTCCTACCCTTTTCAGTGTTTCTTTCACTGATATGCAGTTAAAATCAGGCATTGTGATTGCACACCTGATTTTTGGTTTTTATGAAGGTGATTTTTTGTGTAGATAATTGTTAAATTTGCTGTTTCTCTGGGGAAGATGATGAATAGAGGCTTCTGTTCAGCCATCTTGCTCCATTTCCCTGCCTACTGTTTTAAATGAACACATATGTTACTTCCAGAGCCTATATTTTTTTTACTTTGACAATTATAATAAGCATTATTTTAGAAGCAATAATTAAATCTACCTAATTATGAAGATCCCCTCTGAGAGTCTATGAATGTTTGTGTATTTTCATGATTAGAAATATATCCTCACTATATTTTCTTCTGTCTCAAAACTTTTATATCTTATGCCTATTTTGCACTCCTAAATTATTCAGTTTCACTGTACCTATAGGCTGTTCTTGGATTTTTAAATGTCCTTGAAGAAAAAGCAATACAGTATTGAACTAACTTCATATTTATTGGTAGAATGACTAGAGTGCTTTAGTTTAATGGGTTATCCATCATAGAGGCATCAAATGAGATTGTAAGTATTAAAGTGCTTTGAAAACAGTAATACACTACATGTATAACATTATATTATTGTTATTCTGCTTTTAAGTATCATAATAAAGTAAATCCAAATAATATTTAATGATTAAATTTTGACCACTGTGTCACCCAGGAGGAGTTAATATTTGAAAATAGAAAAATCTACTTCTCAAATTGTAATATGCAGGGGAATCACCTGGGAATCTTATTTACAGGCAGATTCTGGTTCAGCAGGCCTGGAGTGGGGCTGAGATTCTGCATTTCTGACAAATTCCTGAGTGATGCTGAATCCTGATGCTGCTGGCCTGTGGATCACACTGTGAGTAACAAGAATCATTTTGGCTCTGCCTTTTAATGCCAATCATTAATCCTGTTATTAAGAGCAAATGTGTGGTAACAAGGAAACATATTCAGTAAATGGAGACATTACTCCTTTCCCACGAATACAGAACTAGCATTGAGACTCTGGTTTGAAAGATGAGCCTGAAACTCTTTGAGGTGGGCCCCATATAAATAATACCTAATAGAGAGGTTTTTATTCCTTTTTACAGTATTCATAGAAAAGAAAATTTCAGTTCCTTTTAGTAAATTAAGCTTAATGTAAGTATATCTTTACCTGCAGGAAAAATTATCTTTTTCTCATCTAAATTTTTTTCTGTTAAAACTTAACCTTCTTTTTTCCTCAGATTGGTTGATAGAGAAATTAACTATATAATCTTTTCCAAAATTTTTTTTCATTAATGTACTCATGGATCTGTTAAAAAACAAATGCCAGCAATTCTAGTAATTTAGTCTAAGAAATGAATTTCCCTGTATCCTGGCTAAGTAAATATTGGATACATATACAGACAACATTCAAACCTTGTACAATGGGTATGCCTTGAAACACAGCCCCAATTCCTTGCAAGACTAAAACAACAAGAATTACAATTGTGTCTTATGCCCTAAAGGAGACTATTTTATCTATAATGGTGGTGGTATTTTCTTTTTTTAATAATAACAACAATTCCACTTCTTTTCTTAGATGATCTCAGAGACTGGAGAGATAATTTTGTTCAAGGAAACAACCAGCCCTTTACTGGATTAATTAATATCTTCTTTGGGAAAATTCCCACTGGTTTTCTATCTGGAGATTTAAGTTGCCAAGAGCAAAGCTAATATCTCCCTGGCTGACAGTTACAAGTAGGGCCAGCATTATGCCCATGAGACCAGTGCTCTCACACAGGGATTCTCACTGAAAAGGTCACTGTGCTCAGTTTAATGCTCTGCATCTCTGCCTTGAAATTCTGAATAAGTGGCCCCACATTTGCATTTTACATTGGGCCCTGAAATTTATGTAGCCAGCCCCAAGTACACAGATGAGCACACTGTTCATCTGGTTTCATAGAACATGCATGTAAACTTTAATCTTTGTTCCAGCATGATTGTCTTATTTCAAAAACCAAACCAGTTCAAATTATTAATTATTCACCATTCCTGCTAAGAAGGACTAGATATATATGTACCTACATGCATTTTCCTACTAGACTACAACTATCACCCATCTCCTGGCATTGTGTTCCTCACATCACACACTGTAGCTTCAAGGGATCCTAGATTGTCATTAATTAGCATGATGCCCAGTGATCTCAGTCTTCTAGTCATTTTCAATTATTAATTTCATGGCAGGATAATTTATAGAGATGTTTATGTTTTGTTTTCCCTGCTATGGAAGAATCAGGAAAAATTAGAAGAGAACTATACCTACCCCAATCCCCTCCAAAAAAATGTTCCTATGCCACCTGAGGTTGTTTGACTATAATCTCTCTTCCTTTCTTAATTGAACGAGGAGATCACGCCAGGTCTGTAGGGAGGCGAGAGAAGAGAGCAACTGAGGTGCTACTCCAGCTGATAAAAATTCTACTCTTCAGGGTCTTTTTTTATTCATTTCTTTTTTCTTTTTTTTTTTTTTTTTTTTTAGACCGACTTCTGCTCTTGTTGCCCAGGCTGGAGTACAGTGGTGTGATCTTGGCTCACTGCAACCTCCGCCTCCTGGGTAAAATGATTCTCCTGCCTCAGCCTCCCTAGTAGCTGGGATTACAGGCACCTGCCACCACACCCGGCTCATTTTTTCTATTTTTAGTAGAGATGGGATTTCACTATGTTGGCCAGGCTGATCCCGAACTCCTGACCTCACGTGATCCATGTGCCTCACCCAACGTGCTGGGATTACAGGAGTGAGCCACTGCACGGGCTCCAGGGTCTTTTCTTCAACAAATTTCTTCCATAATCTTAGGGATAAAGGGAAAAAACAAAGAAAAATACCAGCAACAAAAGACAAAGCCTTCTTGAAGACACAATCAGAAAAAGGCAGTGTTGGTACCCCACTACTCCTGATATAAGCCAATTTTCTCTAGGTTCCTAGGATCCCCCTCACTACAAGAATTTGTAGGACTTTTCCTGTAAAAAAAAAAATTCTTTCCAGCCAGGCATGGTGGCTCACACCTGTAATCCCAGCACTTTGGGAGGCTGAGGCGGGCGGATCATGAGGTCAGGGGTTTGAGACAAGCCTGGCCAAAATGGTGAAATCCCATCTCTACCAAAAATATCAAAATTAGCCAGGCGAGGTGGCACGCACCTGTAGTCTCAGCTACTTGAGAGGCTGAGGAAGAAGAATCGCTGTAACCCGGGAGGCAGAGGTTGCAGTGAGCCAAGATCTTGCCACTGCACTCCAGCCTAGGCAACAGAGTGAGACTCTGTGTCAAAAAAAAAATCCTTCCTACAAGAATTTGTAACACTTTTGCCTTATGCCAGAGCCATGGCCTCTATGCTGAGAGTTGCTTCCCATAGGCATTAACTCCTATATGAAACTGGTTTGCATCTGGTGCCTAAGGCATAGAGCTACTAGAGTCTACACCCTTGTCTTAAGATGGCTGCCCAAAAGTGCTCTGTCTATGAGGGCTATTTTCCCCAGCTGGGTGACAGTTCCTGAAACCATCATTGCTCCACTAGCTCATCAAAACTGCTTCCCACTAAGTAAATTAATGGATCCAAACTAGGACTTTCCTGGCTCTTGCAGTCTGACTGACTTAGAGAAAAAGCTGACCTCTGGAGTCATATGCCCTAAACGAGAATATAACAGAATCCTACATTTTTTTGCTTTTACTGAGCCCTATATATAGTGTTTCTGTCATTACTGGTTCTTAGAAGAAATACAATTCAATCTATTTGACCGGAACTGGTTTGGATAAATTTGCTGAACAATGTTCTCAATCACATGTGACGGCCTTCCTGGTCCCTAGACTTTCAGGTGACTGGTGTCCCAAGCCCTCCCATTAATAAAACAAGTATGCCTTCCAGATATCTAATCCCCCTAATAGTGGGACCTTGTTCCTAAAGCATCCTCAAGCAGCCCCCTTCACTCTTCCAGTTGCCTGATGGACATTATCAAAATGGTTCAGGGTCTTATGGTCATGAGCAACCCATGCTCTTCTCCCTGCACAGCAGGTACGTCCAGTCACACAGCCTACACAGATTTTGGACAACATTATACGGTTGGATTTGAGGTCACAACACTCCAGTCACTTGACCACAACTAGTTGTGTATTGTCTTTCTTCACAGTTTTGTTGCCCAATGCATTTCTAATACAAGTCCAGAAGAGTGGTTCCTTGTAGACGTTGTCTGGCCAAGTAATAAATGTCTGCCTGTTACAAGCTTCCTGAGTCAGTGGTAGCTGGATAATTTATAGTTTGGGATCTCTTCCAAGAAGTTCAAGATAATAACATCCGCATGCTCACAGAACATTTTGATGCTAAGCCAGGTGAACTTCAAGCCAATGCCATTCACTGTGCAGGTAGTGGTTACTGACCACACACAGTTTTCCGGCTGCTGTTAATGGCATTCTGGATGTTCTTAAAGATGTCCATACCTGGTTCAAAGTCCCAGTGGTGAAGACAGTTTAAAAGTGAGCTGGCCACCTCCTTCCAGGGCTGGAACAAGCTGTTCATACACCCACTGCTCATCAGTGGCAGTGGAAGAGACAAAGCCATCATAGATGAACTCCTCTGTCCTGTTCCATTTGGCAAGGTACCAGGCTCTAAATATGTAGAGACCAAGGCCAGGCATGGTGGCTTATGCCTGTAATCCCAGCACTATGGGAGAAAGAGGCGGGTGGATCACTTGAGGTCAGAAGTTCTAGACCAGTCTGGCCCACATGGCAAAACCCCCTCTCTACTAAAAATACAAAAATTAGCCAGGCTTGGTGGCGCACACCTGTAGTTCCAGCTACTTGGGAGGCTGAGGGGGAAGAATTGCTTGAACCTGAGAGGTGGAGATTGCAGTGAGCAGAGATTGTGTCACTGCACTCCAGCCTAGGCGACAAAGCAAGACTCCATCTCAAAAAATAAAAATAAATAAATAAATAGCACCCATACCATAGAGATGAAGTTATCTGGGCACTGAACCAAGAGAAGACCATGGTTGTGAGGACCAGACTGAACAAACAGAACACGTAGATCTTTCCAAGGTCAAAATTACACATAGTATTATCAAAATCTATCAACAAACTCTGAGTATTTGGCTGCTGACAGGGGTAGCTCTGAAGGTAGGTGATATGGACATTTGCTGTGTTTGCTGATCAGTTCTTGAACCACACATTGTCACAATTGCACTCAGGTTTGTTCCCATAGAGATCAAAATACATCAAAGACTTTAGATTCTCCAGATTACTTTGATTAATGACTTTTAGGTTGTTGAATCCCAAAGAGAAGCTCCCAAGGCTTTCTAAGCCAGAGAACGTGCCAGGAATTCAGTGACTCTAAGTTATTATTTTCAAGACACAGAATTTTTAGTCTTTTAAGTTTTTTAAATAAGGAAATATTTATATTGAGACTTTGGTCTCCAGCTTTGGTTCCTGAGATATTCAACTTTGTTAGATTAATCAGAGGGTCAAATTGGAGGTAGTCCAGGAATACTGTGGTTTTTTTTCCCTAGGAGTAGCACCTACAAGCCATTCAGCCCTTGGAAGAAGTTTGTTGGAACAACCTGAACCCCATATATTTGTCCTTCTAGGTTGAGTTGTTTCAAAGACTTGAGGTTTATAAATGAAGGAAATGAGGCCAGGCACAGTGGCTCATGCCTGTAATCCCAGCACGTTGGAAGGCCGAGGTGGGTGGATCACCTGAGGTCAGGAGTTCGAGACCAGCTTGGCCAACATGGTGAAACTTCATCTCTACTAAAAATATAAAAATTAGTTGGGAGTGGTGGCGGGCGCCTGTAATCCCAGCTACTTGGGAGGCCAAGTCAGGATAATCACTTGAACCCAGGAGGTGGAGGTTGCAGTGAGCTGAGACTATGCCACTGAACTTCAACCTGGGTGACAAGAGCAAAATTCTGTCTCAAAATATAAATTAATTAATTAATTAGTAAATTTAATTAGTTAATTTAATTAGTTAATTAAATAGAGGAAATGGCAAGGTCCTAGTGGTTTCATATGAAATTTTGTTAACACTGAGATCCAAAACTTCCAGATTTTCAAAGCCCAAGAAAAGGTCTGCATGAAAATCTGACAAGCTTTTGTATGCCAGTTCAAGATTACATAGAGAAGTGAGGCCAGAAAATGCATTTTTTTCTATAGTTTTCAGGTGATTCCAGGAGAGAATCAGAACATGAAGCTTCTTCAGAGATTGAAAGGTTCTGCACTTCAGAATCTGAATATTATTTTCTTCAAGGTTCAAGCTATCTAAATTTGGAAACTGAGCAAAGGAGTATCTGTCAAAGGCCACTATCCAGCATCCAGCCAAGCTGAGCTCCTTCCATGAATACAGCCCACTGAAGGTCATATTACTGAGTTCTATGATGGGGTTTCAAGAGAGAGAGAGATTGTAGGCACCTCAAAGGTGAAAATGCAAAATCAGGAAAGTTTTTAAACTTTTTGTGGCTCAGGTCTAGGGCTGTTAAGTTCTGGAGGGAACTCCAGGTCCTGTTGTTGACAAAGGAAAGTTGGCACTTGTTTAGGTTCAACCTTTGGAGGCTGGGCATAGCATCAAACTCACTGTCATTGAGGTGAACGAGACCACTGCTTTGACTCAGGTCAAGGGACAAAAGCGTGGTGCAGTTGGCAAGGTACTTTATGCCACTCGTATCAGCAGCATCTTTCCAAAACACCAAAGCTTCTAATATGGGTACGTTTCTGAGGAGGTTACACACTGTGTTCAAGTGGCCCCCTCTAAGCTTCCTGTTACGGAGGTCCATTTCCCTTAGATTTTTCAGGGGTTTGGCTGGAAGCATCTTTAATTTTACCAATGTTCCAGTCTGATTCAAACTCCTAAGTTGGGACAGAGTTTCCAGATACATATTCTGGATGAGTTGATAGCTATGCTTAGAGATATCCAGAGTAGTCAGATTAGTCAATGACAGAGCAGAGAAATTTAACTCCATTAGCTTGTTCCCCTGCAGGCTCAGATGGGTTAGAGAGAGCAATGACCTGGGGTTGTTGTCCAAGGAAATGATGCTATTACTAGTAAGATCAAAGTCTTCCAGGCATGGAAGATGCTGGACTGCTTTAAGAATATTGGAAAAGTTGGTAATAATGTTTCAAGGTAGGCTTAAATGTTTCAATTTGACAAGAGGGTCAAAGCACTATTGTGAATACCGGTAATTTGATTGTGGCTCACTCAGCAGCAGGGTTTCCAAGTTGGACAGGCCCTCAAAGGAGTTGTTCACACTTTGAATCTTATTTTCTACTAAATTCAAAAAGGCCAGGTATTCAAGTTTCCCAAAGCCTCCCTCACCAGTCTTCCAAATGGAATTCCACTCCAGTTGCAAGTGCACCCAAGCAAATTAGCGAAGCTATGAGGAGGAAGGACCTGAATTTCGTTCTGTGTCAGGGAGGTGAGTGGCGTATCCAGGGATGTCACTCATGGTATCTGTCAAGTTGGCAATCTTCTGAATGCAGAACACATGATGTCCAATTCACATTGTGTGCATTTACTGGACCCATATGTCTCTGCCAAAGGCAGCAGAGAAAGCTCAATTAAAATGAGCCAGAGCTGTTGAAGAGGCAGGAGACTCTTTGAACCCATCTTGTTAGTCCCAGGCCTTAGATTTAACTGTAAGAAAAAAAAAATCTCTTTGCATGTATGATGCTCATATTTGAAGGAATGGTCTTTCCATTTTGACTTTGCTGCAAAGAAAAGAAGTTTAGTTTACATTTCTCTCTTCTAAAGAATATTTCATAACTGCTTCAAGGAAACCAAAGAGCTTTACCTAAGTTAACTTCCAAAATAAATTCATTTCCAAAGTCCTCTATGTGTATCAGCAAGGACTGATGTTCTTTCTCCTACAGCCAAAATTGTCAGCACATGGACACAGAGAAGGTACTTGCATACCTAATTTAATTTAGGAAAATTAACACATTTCCTAATCCTCCTCTCCCTTCTGCAAAATAAAGGAACTCTCTTGATGTGCCCTAAATTTCACCACTGGAGAGGCATGTGTAGTGGAGGGTCTATAACTCTCTCAGTCTAGTTAAAAGATAATCATCATGATAGGGACAAACAAAATCAAGGTTTACAGGCCACCTCTACCTTAATGTGAATAAATACAGGAGTCCTTGATTTGAAGCCACTCATTTCACTACAATTTGCATTTATGTACCTTAGGCAACTATGCCTATTATCAGTATATTACATTCACAGTAAGCCTTAAAAAATACAGCTACAATAAACTTAGATCTGTCAATATACTTACCAACGTGTGCTGCTCAAGGTTTCTCCAGCCTTGCCTCCAGGGTCCGACCTATTCCCACAGTCACCTGTGGTGATGTAGCGAAAAAAAGGTTTGGGGTTCTGATGACAAAACGTATTGGGAAAATGCAGCAGCAAAATAAAGAAATTATTTGATTTGTTTTCAATTACAAAATTGCCTTTTTTAAGATACCTTGTTGGAAAGTTCCTAGTCACATAACCATATATTAGTTGGCTGCCTATGACTGGCTGGTGTTAAGTTTTTTTAGTCTAACATAAGCATTTATCAGCAATGACCCAACTTAAGTTTCACTTGTTTGCAATTTAAGCAAGACTTAGGTCACATATGAGGCTTAACCGGTTTGGTCTTCTCAAGGATTTTTCAGACCTGATCTCCATTTTGATTTGCTTTAACAATGTGCTCCCTAAGAAATGGGAATTTCTGGGATAGATGCATTTACAATCAGGGCACTATTACATTGAATACAATAACAAAACATGACTTTGAAAATCTTTTATAAGTAATGTGAGCCACTTCCTGAAGTCCGTAATATTAAGACTCTCAAGAGTAGTGCACAAGATGGCCCATCTGCTTACATCAGTAACTTGGTATTATCCACTTTGATACTTTCTTTGATACTAGTGGTATTAAAATGATATCTCATTGTACTTTCTTGACAATCACTCTTTATAAATAGTGACAATCACTATTTATCTCACTTCTTTTCTACTGCTTTTTCTTTTCGATCCTCCTCTTCCGACATGTAACTAGAGAATGTGTTATGAGTTTGCAAACAGCTGAAATATCAGGCTGCTTTTTTTCACAGATGTTTCTCCTTTGCCTTCCCCTCCCCTCTTCCCCTCTCCTTTCCTTCCTTCATTCTTTCCTTGAAGTAGTAAGCACCATTTTGGAAGCTTGAGAGAAACTAAAATGAGAGAGAGAGGACAAACACATACAAAGGAAAAGAGAAGGAAACATGACATGATGACATGAGCTGATGATCCAAGAAAGTGGGGAAGGAAGGGAGGGAGGGTTGACCATTTTGCCTATGCCGAACCAAAGGAAGAATGGGAAGCAGGGAGAGGAGGAAGGGAAAGGGAGGATTCAGAAGAAACACTAGGTGCAGAGGGATGAGGGAACATGAAGACGATTTAATACAACTTGAGACAAGACAGCTTGGCTGGTGAGATCCTGATGTGATATCTGAATGTTTGTGATTTTAAGAATTTTTTCTTTTTTCCTTTTTTTTTTTTTGACAGAGTCTTCACTCTGTTGCCCAGGCTGGCTTGCAGTGGTGTGATCTCGGCTCACTGCACCTCTGCCTCCCAGGTTCAAGCAATTCTCCTGCCTCAGCCTCCTGAGTAGCAGGGATTACAGGCATGCACCACCATGCCTAGCTAATTTTTTATATTTTGAGTAGAGATGGGGTTCACCATGCTGGCCAGGCTGGTCTCGAACTCCTGACCTCGTGATTCACCCACCTCAACCTCCCAAAGTGCTGGGATTACAGGCATGAGCCATCACACCCAGCCTTCTTTCCATATATTCGATAGTCACTTGGAATTTCCTTTCAGTGACCTGCTTATTTATTTATTTATTTATTGAGATGAGTCTCACTCTGTTGCCCAGGCTGGAGTGCAGTGGCACAATCTTGGCTCACTACAACCTCCATCTCCCAGGTTCAAACAATTCTCCTGCCTCAGCCTCCCAAGTAGCTGAGATTACAGGTGTGCCCTGCCATGCCTGGCTACTTTTTGTATTTTTAGTAGAGACGAAATTTCATTATGTTGGCCAGGCTGGTCTCAAACTCCTGACCTCATGTGATCCACCCGCCTTGTCCTCCCAAAGTGCCAGTATTACAGGCATGAGCCAGCACTCCTGGACGGCTTACTTATATCTTTTCTTTATTTTTCTATTGGATTTGGGGAGTTTAAAAAAAATAATTTGTAGGAATTAATACACATTCTGATATTGATCCCTTGTTGGTTTTAATGTTTTAAATGTCTTCTGTCATCTATTATTTAATATTGTCAATAATGTCCTTTGTTGACCAGAAATTTTAATCATGGTATCTATCGTAAAAAGCCATCATTTTTTTTGGCTTTATGGTTTTTCTTTTGAATTCCTGTTCAAAATATTTTGCCTTATTAGATTACTGGCTACTGTACATTTGGCTTTACCTTTTCCACTCTGTCTAATTTTTCTAAATTCCATTTATGCATATTGTAATTTAAGGAAAGTATCCAGCTATATTTTCCAATTAGTGAATTAGCTCACTACAAACTTAAAAAATCTATTGCTGTTCCAATGCTTTGAGGCATATCTTTATGGTCTATCAAATTATCATACATACTTGACTGTACTTTTTTAATTTTGGAAGGGTACATAAGCGTATATATTTATGGGATATATGAAATGTTTTGATACAGGAACATGATATAAAATAATTACATTATGGAGGGGTGTAAAGATGGCTGAGAGAAGCCAGCACCGGCATGCAGCTCCCAGATGATACGCAGAGGGCTAAAGGACTTCACGATTCCAAACTAGGTGCCGGGTTCATTTCTGTGGGACAGATAGGGCTCTGAAAATAGGCCCAGGGAAGGAGCCACAGGGCAAGAGATGCCCAGGGGGGCAAATCGAGATGGGGGGGTGCGTCCCCACCTGAAATGTGTAGCCGGCTCGGGGGGTCAGGGGACTTAACCCACTCAGTGCTCCAAATCGGATTCTGTGCTTACCCCATCCCTCCTGCAACCCACGGTCCACGAGAGCCCTGCCCGATGGTGGGACGCCATGGGTAGTCGATGCAAATCTGAGCAGCGGCTACCACCAAGCACGGCAAGTAGTCGCAGGGACCTGGGTGGGAGTTTGGACTAACGCCAGCGCAACGGACCGTCCCAAAGAGTGAGGCAGAGTTGAAAGCAGGGAAACAGACCATAAGGCCTGGCAAGCCCAGCTCCACAGAACTCAAATTGAAGCCCTCGCTAGAGAACTTGGCAGCAAATGTGCTATAGCTGGCCTAAGTTAGAACCTGAACAACACTATTTTATAAAAGACAAAGTTGTGTTTTAAAATAAGTTGTAACGGCTGCCCCATTCTCCTCACAATAACTGCTGGCCTTGGCTTCTGTAAATAAAACTGCTAGCCTTTCTCTGCAAAGGCTGCCTACCTTCCTTATCAGTAACTGCCAAAATTACTAGCCTTTACTTACCGGTAGTGACTAGAATAAACAGCCCAATCTAATTCCATCATGGCCCCTGCACCCTGTAATAAATAACTAAGATCTGTTATTTCTACTACAACCCAGATGATTTGCAAACTAAGACTTATCTTGACTTCTGTAAGCCACTTAAGTAACAGTCAAAGTGACAATATATCCGCAATGTGGCCTCTGGCCCTGGGAATGTCCAGAGACCCACACTCTCCTCTCTGCCCAGAAGATGATTTACAGAATCCCCTAAATGTTTGAACCCCTTCACCCTCACCCCCGCCCCTCACCCTCATCTCTGCCCATAAAGTGATTTACAGAATTCACTAGCCGTCAGAATGTCTAAGGCTCCTCACCCCCACCCCCGCCACATACCCTTACCCGGGAGAAAGGTATAAAAGGTATTGACACCCTCCCTCCGGGGCCACGGGTTGGAGAGACGTGAGTCCTCCGTGGTCGCCGGCAATAAAGAC